>JACEVL010001019.1:75521-90521 GCA_020284085.1 Aporrectodea caliginosa
TAATAATAATAATAATAATAATAATAATAATATAATTATAATAATAATAATAATAACATTCTTCTTCTTCTTCTTCTTATTATTATTATTATTATTATTAGTAGTAGTAGTAGTAGTAGTAGTAGTAGTAGCAGCAGCAGCAGCAGCAGCAGCAGCAGCAGCAGCAGCAGCAGCAGCAACAGTAGCAGTAGCAGTAGTAGTAGAAGTAGTAGTAGCTGTAATAGTAGTAGCTGTAGTAGTAGTAGTGGTAAAAGTAGTAGCCTACTAATAGCAGGCCTACTACTAGTATCAGTATAAGCTTCAGCTAGCATCAGATTATAAGTAGGGTATACAAGCTGTGTGAGACCTCCTCTGAAGCTCCGTCGACATAATGTTCAATTTTGATTACTCTGCTACGGAACCTTTAAGTTCTTCCTGCCTTTGATCAGAGCGGTCTTTGAAGTGTGGCTCTCAGTAGCCGAACTTTCTAAGCTTTGTTCCTTTTCATCAGATGCACGTCTAATCAATGATGAGCACAGGCAAGCAGATTTTCCCGTGCAGATTTTATTGTAGAAAATCAACTCTAATTTGATCGATGAAAATCTTACAAGAGCACATCAGAAAGTCCTTGTTGCTAGCATAATTGTATTCTCCTTCATAGACGACCCTCTCCTTTCCGATAGAATCTCCAGACTCCTTGTATTTAACTACACAGTAAATGTACATTCGTGTACGCATATAAGATCTCCGTAGACATCGAAATGCTATTAGCTTTAAACTAAAACATTTGGACGAAGTTGCTTGAAATTGTAATTAACGAAACAATCAAAACCTTCAATTAGACATAACTATTATAACCACGTCGGTTCATCACAATAGAGGATTCGTCATAAAGTCTAACTAATCACAATAGACATGAATTCATTGTAAACTCAATGGTCACAAAAACCGAAACATACTAAAAGGATTTTAGTCTAGTTTTTTTAGCAGAGTCTGCATGTTCTCTGCTGATAACCAATTTCTCCCGAGCCTAACTTTATCATTTGAATTATAAAAACACTAGATTGTTTTCTTTTAAGTTCAGATTTCACTTCGCCTGTAAGGAAAAACCATTCCTGATCCCAGGGGGCAATGCTGTGATGTGGTTTTAGCACGTCTTTCTGAACCATTTAAAACTAGGGATGATATTGACTATGAACATTAATCAATCAATCTCCAAAGTTTAACATCGTTAATCGATTAGATGCCATTAAGTTGGTATCTGTTACGCAAAACGTGAAAACTGCTTAAAATGTTGTCACTGAGTCAGTTGCTACTTCGTTTCTACAAAAAAACTTCAATAATTCCCCATGATGAGGTTCAAATTGTCAAACATAATAGTTACTAGCTTCTATCTACAAAAATCTTCAATCAGTCCACATGTTAAGTTAAAATTACAAATAGGCAGTGAGTTTATCCTAACCACTTACATTATCATTGTTCGCCGTATTCCTTGCTTCGGAAATGGGCCATTCGACATCATAAAATAACTAAGAAAATAAATCAAACAAGCCGAAAGTAATCGATTAAATTTTTAACTGATTATTCGATCAATTAATCGCTAAAATACAGCCCTACGTAAAACCCTTGTTATGCTATGTTTTTATGTCTACAACGCAATTTTATAATACAAGAAGCACAATAATTAAAAGATCATCCTATAACGAATATTACAAGAGCTCAACAGCGACCACTAAGAAATAGTAGTTGCTTTAAAGTGTCACAGTGCTGATGTTAATCTGTTTTTGCTAGACTACTAAACATTGTTGTTAGCATAGAAATTCGTGTCTGCTGTCTTAGCTGACTTTCTACTGTACTTAAATGCCACTTTCACATCACCGATCAGTTGAATTGCAAACTGAATGATTTGGGCGACGGAGAGAACACAGCCTCCAAGGATCAGTCCAAACGCTCCTCCAGTTTCGCAGACCAGGTCGAGAATGCTGTATGCAGGGAACGTCTGGATGTCAGTGTAGGTTAGCTGAGAGTAAAAGACCTCCAAGTAGACGAGCTCTCTGTCCAGCCTAGACATCGTCAGCTTCCTTCCTCTAAGTGTCTGCTGCTGCAGTGTGTGGTTGAGGAACAGCTGAGACAGGCGACTTGCCGAAATCGAGTAGGGATACTTGTGCTGAATGCACTGAAGAGGGCAGTCGCATTTTCTTGACTCTCCGGACGAAATGAAATACTTCGTCATGTTTAACGCACATTCTGCGTATTGTTCCGGATTGCAGACTGGACCTGGAACTATAAATGAACAGCAAGTGCGTGTTCTTTTAGCTAGAGACTCTGCATACACCTTTTACAAGAATTTGAAAACTGTCCTTTATCAACGGGGTTGGGCTGGGAGCGTCTCTGAGTAGGTTATCTTGGAGGGGCGCTATGTATATAAGTCCTCTGAATGAATGAATTAATGAATTAATGAATTAATTAATGAATGAATGAAAAACTCTAGCTATTTTCTTCAAAAATGTCAACACAGGCACAATAGAAGTTTCATTTTTTATGGAACAATCAATCCTCAGTTTAAATCCACGCTCAACAGGCTTACTTTGTAACTGAACAGGTCTACATGCGCATTTATCCAATATGAATTGCCCTTCACAGTAGATCATGCATTTCATGAAAGTATAGTTTTGATCGTCACGACAGGATCCATAAGGTGCAGGCAACTGAGAAATCTATAACACGTAGACATTATGAAAGAAAAGAAAATTCTAATCTGATTTTTTGTAAACATCAAAATGTCGCATTTTTGTAAATAGCGCTATTTTTTCTGTACGCGTCAAGAACGTTTTACAAACAATGCTCTTTGTTGTCTGATTGTTGCCTCAGATATACGTTACTGTACGGCGTCTAGGAAGATCTATGTTCATGTTCTTTTATTCATAGGGCCTAACTTAGTATGTTTTATTTCAGAGGTGAAAGATCTTCCAAGTCGTTTCATTCCTAGACAGATTTAAATTTAATTCTCACGATCTGCTTTTTGGCGAAGGACTGAAGCAGTAGGCTTAATATAGCCATGAATGAATACGAGCTAAAATATAAACAAGCAGCTTTCATATGCAAATCTTATAAGAAGTTGTTAATAATTACGTCTAACAGTTTCTGGCAGCAAACAAAAGATTTTGAACACAATAGAAGTTAATGTGTCTCTATGCATAGTTTTGCTTAAATGCAAGAGTCTTCAATTAAAAGAAAGGACATCTAAAAGCGAGCGTGAATCTGTTTTACTGATTTCAAATTAAGTTTGCCAATCTAGACACATATTTAAATAACACTTTTTGTCTTTAGACTCAAGACACAATTTATACGCTTTTGGAGAAAATTGTGAAAAGCCAATGCTTATATTAATAAATGTCATCAGTTACAGTTACAGTTACAGTTAATGGGCTAGGTAAGCTGTGTAAGCTTTTATTGCCCATGTCTTTGCATCCAACTGTCCAGTTTATGTTTTAATGTGGTCAAGCTTGTTGCAGTCACTACTTCCTGTGGTAGCTGGTTCCAGCGATCCACAATTCTTTCACTAAAAAAGAATTTTCTAACGTCCAAACGCACATGTTCATCATGAACGATGATGGTTGCTAAATATATTTAATGCCATATTTAATAATACATTGCATTGCATTGAGTAACATTAGGCCTACATATGTCTGCCATTGACTTTGAACTTTTGTAGACCTTTCCTTCGGTTTCGGCGCGGCTACGGCGCTATACAAATCGTCGTCTTACAATACGTCATGCTAGATTACATTAAATGCCTCGTAAGGAAACAATGGCGCTAAATAAAAAAAACTAATGCTGAAAACCACTTACATTTTTTAATGTGAATGATACAGAGGTGAAAGTTCCTGGAGATATTCTAAATCCCAGTGATTGGATAGTTGGCATTTCGTTTGGATCATGCAACATCATCTGAAGATAGATGTCTTACTATTAGCCATACATGGCAAAGCACTGAGGATGGATGGATAGGTAAGTAAGTAAGTAAGTAAGTATATCCTTTATTCAACCAACTGCTAACCGCACTTTGATGTACATGAAAGTTTAAGAAATCGTGAATGAATCAATATGTGTGAATACATACATACATGCACACGTACTTACATACATACATACATACATACATGCATACATACATAGATACATACATACATACATACATACATACATACATACATACATACATACATACATACATACATACATACATACATACATACATACATACATACATACATACATAAAACGCGAGCCTTTGCCTTCATTGGCCCTGCACTATGGAACCAGTTTCCTCCTTTGACACGTTCCTGTTTATTAACTGGTGGGCCAAGTGCCTCTTTTCGTTGTCTGAAAACCTCTTTCTTTTCTCTGGGTCTTTCGCACTGGGAGCGCCTCTGATTGGTGTGCACTGCGAGAGGCGCTATATAAATTGATAGATACAATACAATACAATTTTGCCTTTCCGTCTAAAGTATGGACAGTAAAGGCAGATTCCATGAACATCAGAGACAGGTGTCGTATAGCAGATTTTGAGAAAAAAGCGTACATGTATGCATTCGCACATTTCGTGTATTCAGCAAAGGTACTATGAAGTGTTATAACTCACCCTAAATCCAGCAGCCGGAGACATTGTTATTAAACTATCGGATTGATTGGTCCACAGCACAAGACGTAGACCATAAGTGGCTCCCGGTTCAGACGTTACGTAATTCGCCTTGCCTTTAATAAATGCACAGTCATTGATAAAATCTTGTTAAGTAATTACCATGATGGTGATTGCCTTGCCTTGGTATTAATTAATAAACATGATTCCATTACCCAACTGTATGGTAAAAAAAAACTAAAGATGATGTCATAATGCACAATTGCACATTGAGCTGAACTGCTGTTGAGTCTAGTTGACGTTACGTGCCTTTCCTTCTTTGTATCGGTTTTGGTTCATGCATTCATTCAGAGGACTTATATAGCGCCCCTTCAAGATACCTACTCAGAGGCGCTCCCAGCCCAACTCTGGCGACAAAGAACAGTTTTCAGATGCTTATAAAAGGTCCATGCAGAGTCCCTAGCTAAAAGAACACACAGATCTGAAGGTAGGCTATTTTACGTGGTCGGCCCGCCCACTGAAAAGGCACGACGTTGCGGCTTAGAAGTTGTCGTTTTTAGTTGCTGTTTCTGCCTCTTTGGAGTAGTAAAAGTGTAGATTTATAAAGGTCGTTATTGCTATCCTAAAGTCAAGACTTCTGCAGCATTTAGGTCATCATGGCTACATGTACAAAAATCTTAAATATAGGCACTGTCGCTATGGGAACCGACTTCGTCACGAACAGAGGCGTAATGTATGTATGTATGTATGTATGTATGTATAAAGGTCGTTATTGCTATCCTAAAGTCAAGACTTCTGCAGCATTTAGGTCATCATGGCTACATGTACAAAAATCTTAAATATAGGCACTGTCGCTATGGGAACCGACTTCGTCACGAACAGAGGCGTAATGTATGTATGTATGTATGTATGTATGTATAAAGGTCGTTATTGCTATCCTGTATGTCAAGACTTCTGTATGCATGTATGCATGTATGTATGTATGTATGTATTTATGTATGTATGTATGTATGAACACTTGTTATAGCGCCCCTTCGAGATTTCTACTCAGAGGCGCTCCCGACTACAGCGCGGACACTGAATCGGAGTTTCACGCCGAAGCGCATGAGCAATTGCGAGTGAAGGACTTGCCCAGGGTCCCTACGCGGCGGCTTTGAGGTGGATTCGAACCCGCAACCCTCCGGCTGCAAGGCACCGAACATACCCCTACACCACCGCGCCCCACATTGACATAGCAGTTCACGCACACATTGTCTGTGCAGTAAATAAATTTTTGCATCCGCCGCTCATTGGTACGTCTGCAATTATGCATGGGTAGTCAATATTTTGTAACTAATTAATTAGAATAAGGAAATTAGCATCAGTTCGAATTTCATGAGAATCTGAGAATATACAACTATAGTGCATAACTTACATGTAAATCTGATCCATATGTTCCTTCTGGATAACTGCGCCACTACGAGAACTTTGGTAGTGCCAGTCCCAAGCCTGGATGAAGCAGGAGGGCGACGCTATTGGTCTTTGTTATCACAGTGTTGTTTAACTGAAACTAATAGGCCTACTACTGCCTTCTGAATCTGATAGAAATGTCCATCGAGTGCAGATTCAAGGTGCATTTCAATTTTTGGACCTAGGAAATCTATCAATGAAAAGGGTCGCTTTGACTGAAAATTGATTTCACTGCAGATGATCGATAACAAAATTTGAATAATGTTTTGTCAAACCAACAGCGTCATGAAGCGGACGTGACCACGGTGACCATGACGGTTCGAATGCAATCATAAAATATCGCTGCTCTCTCACCAAGTTTCTAACTCGCAGTATGGGCAACTGCAGCCAAGCCACCGATTGTCCCCCAATTGTTTTGCTTTCTCCGTCTGTCTCTAATGCTTTTCAACTGAAGCTATAGTATAAGGCGGTAGCCTGCTTACTTGGGTTGAAAGAGAAACACAGTCCGAAATCAGTAATTGTTCTTTGCAGAGCCTCGGTTGAATTACAAGGCGCATTCTCGAACTGACACTGAAGACATCAGCATTTTCTCAATGAGAAAAGTAATTAAAACACTTTCTATATCAACTTCTACAAAATCGTTCTAAGGGTTAAATTATTCTTCCTATTTGTACAAACATACGACTAATAACAGCAACAAATTAACTTGGAAATAGGACAATGGTTAATAATAATATAATAATATCTTCGTTTAATATTTTCAAATTGACAATTACGCAGTATGATTACAAATCATAGTATGAATAGATGATTGATCACAAGTTATTACAGGAGTCGAATTTAACTGTATACGAAAGCCATGCAAGGCGCCCATCACATCCTACATCTCGTTTAACCAACGCGCCATCTCGCGAATGATAGGCTGAGTGGACCTTTGGGAGGGTACGGGAAGCGATCCCGCTACCTACTGCTCTTCACGCCAGTGATGTTACCACTACACTATGGACCCCCTCCCCATGGTAGAAGAAGACACAGAGCTACGTGTTACCTGTTGCGTTCAGCTCAAGCATTAGTCTCTCGCAGATTAATGGGACGCTTTTGCTTGACTTTCGTAATCGAAATTTATATAGCGCCACTCCTCAGAGGCGCTCCACACGGTCACACCTGACAACGCCTAACCACGATCGAAAAATAATGGAAAGGGGCAAAGAGATATTATTGGTTAGACATTATAAGGCAGTAAGCCATGAAAATTATCTAAATTAGTCAGGCATTGGATGTCGCAGAAAGAATATAATCTCGGATTATAATTTTTAGGGCCTGTAAATAACATTCCTATTTATAGCCATCAATTCCTGGTCAACCAATCTTCCGGTAAACTCGTTTCCTCTGTAGGCTGCTCCTCTTCAAAGTTTAACCCAAAAATTGACCGCACTTATTCTGGAATTTTTGCTAAAGCTCTAGCCCAGTAGTGACTATCGACTGATGCTTTGAGCAATAACAGTAGCAATATTAAAGTTTCTGGATTATTACTGTTATTATTATTATTATTATCATTTTCATTATTTGTTTTGCCCCAAGGTACAAATGATGCATCAGGGACGTTATTATTATTATTATTATTATTATTATTATTATTAGTCTATTATTATTATTATTATTATTATTATTATTATTATTATTATTATTAGGCCTATTATTATTATTATTATTATTATTATTATTATTATTATTATTATTATTATTGTTGTTATTATTGTTATTATTATTATTATTATTATTCCTACTATTATTATCAATATAAGCCGTAAGCATAATGTGGGAAGCTAGAATGCTTGACATATTTAGTCACAGAGACATGCATGTACAAAATAAGATTTATTTTAAAAAGGGGCAGAAAACTGCCCAAATGCAAAAACGTAGGGTTAACAATTATAATGTGCACGAAAACATAGCTCTTCACCTCTAGCAAAATCTCCTGGTTTTGCGGAGCGAAGCCTATGTAAAACTGTTCCCAGTCAACGTTCCATTCCGCCGATCTGAACTGTTTGTAGTCCGGATGAAAGTCAACGTCTGGAAAAGGCGGCCAAACCTCGGCAACCACTTGCACAATACCAGGACCTGGAACACAGTAATAATTTCCTCGGTTCTTAATAATATATTTATGTCTTATCTGCGGCGCCAAGCAAACGAAATGTACAGTGGTCTAGAAATAGCACTGGCCTACTTCGAAATTGCGAACGGTTATTCAAAGAGTTAATTATACACCGTGCCTTTGTCATCGTGGGTCCTTCTTTATAGAACGCCTTCCCCTGAATCCGCAGTGAGATTTCAGTTGGGGGTCCCACCCTCAACCCTCCGTGGGACGCGGTGGTGTAGCGGTATGCTCTGTGCCTTGCAACCGGAGGGTCGCAGGTTCGAATCTACCTCAAGCCACTGCGTAGCTGCCTTGGACAAGTTGCTAGCCCACAATTGTCTGCGAGGAAGGCAACGGGAAACCACCTCATTCATCTCATCCCCAGGTGGCATAAAAGCCAATGTACCTGCCTTCGGGCAGAGAACTCATCATCATCACCTCAACCCTCCGCTGGTTGAAGACTTTATTATTCCATGTGCACGGGCTGTCACGCTGAAAGCGCCTGTACTGTAAGAAGCGCTTTATAAATTCTCAGATACGATATGATACTTCACTACAGTTCCTCCGACAAGAGGCTGAGATGTTACAGTCGCTGTGCAATAAAATCTGCCAGGAAGAGAAGTATTGTCCCAATACATGAGGAAAACGAGAAGTGAGAATGTAGTAACTATCAAGCGATAAGCCTCCTAAGCTATAACCGAGTAAATTGTATACTCCGATACTGCACCAGCGACTGCGTAGAAGCTAGTTAGCATTAGCTGGCATAAAGAATAATAATAATATCTAATATAATATCTTTTCTTTAATTAAGCGCCTGACAAACGCACTGCGCTGTACATTTACATGTTATGCAATTGAAACAATCTGACTACTAACAGAACAGACAGCCTGCAATACACGGCGCTAATAGCAGCCTACAAAGCATGTCCGCCCTACGCGACTCGAACTCGGTACCTCTCGCTCTCTACGCCAGTGTGTTATTCAATGCGCTATCGATGCAGCATCAATTAGTGAATGGGATGGGGATTACTTCGGAGGATACTTTATATCGTAGCACCGGCAAGACCGCTCTACAACCAAGCGAAAGGAATGCGAAATCACAAAGAACGGATGAAGACTTTTCGATGGAGGTTCTCTCTTGACGCGACAAGTAGACATGAGAACGACCATTAACGGTCGGAGACAAAGAGAAGTGGAGACATCTTGTTCGTACCTCATCGTCGGCACATACCTGACGGGAGAGAGATCAAGAAGTCTAAGAAGAAGACTGCTCAGTTCCAAGCATTGAGTACATTACACCTTGTTCCGCATGTCGCAGCTGCAAAGCTGTCTGCATCAGTCTTACTATCCATCGAAAAGTCTACCTCAGTCATACTATTCATCGAAAATTCTACCTCAGTCATACTATTCATCGAAAAGTCTACCTCAGCCATACTATCCATCGAAAAGTCTACCTCAGTCATACTATCCATCGAAAAGTCTACCTCAGTCATACTATCCATCGAAAAGTCTACCTCAGTCATACTATCCATCGAAAAGTCTACCTCAGTCATACTATCCATCGAAAAGTCTACCTCAGTCATACTATCCATCGAAAAGTCTACCTCAGTCATACTATTCATCGAAAAGTCTTCATCCGTTCTTTGTGACTTCGCATTCCTTTCATTTGGTTGTAGAGCAGTCTTGCCCGGCGCTACGATATAAAGTTTCCCCAGTCATCCCACGTTTTGAACAATTGCACGGAGGCTATTGGGGTACATTGTTTCAATGTTAGCCATGTAGTTTCATCGAAGTCAATCATTTCAGTGTCAGTACTCTGCAATGCATTTCAGTCACGATAACCCTACGTTTTCTGTCGGATTTTGGACATGCGAAGTCAGCAAGGCCTCACCCCAATCTACCTCCGAGAGCTCTGATGTCTGACCTTAGGTATCCAAGGACGTCGTCCCCTACTCTCTGTGGAAAATGGATTTTCTTGGCTCCATCCACTTGCACTGCAACTATGCAGAATCGAGTCTTCTCCGTGGTAGGACCAGTGGCCTGGAACCGCCTCCACCCTGGTACTCCATCAGAAATCTTCTTCACAAAATTTAAAACCTTTCGCTTTGGGCGCGCTGGAGTTGGCGGCGCCTCTGAGTAGTTTCCTTGATTGAAATTGTATTCATACTGTGGTGTGTCAGTTGGAAATAATAAACGAAGATATAATTATTGAAGGTGCTATATAAATTATCTAATGAATGAAAGTCAAGCGAAAATAAAAAAAATACTAACCTATTTTATTCTTGTAAATTTATAAAAATGTGGCTTACTTTGCTAAGATTACACTAAGACACGTTATATATTTACCAAGAGCATCGACAGCTTTTCTGCTCAGGAGCGTTTCCGGACAAACGGTCACCGTTGGAAAGCGCAGGGATCTGTTGTAAGCGAACTGATAGCTGACAGTGGTTGGCCAACTTAAGTAATACGAAATTTTCTGGTAAATCTGGAAACCCATGAAGCCGACACCGAACAGGAGGAGCATCGACCATACAACTTTCCGAATAACGGATCCTAAAGTTTCCGACCTTTCCGCCAGTTTATAGACGCAGACGATTTCAAATTCGTCTGCAAACTTGTAAAGTCTCATAGCTAGCATTTTTCGTGCGATCCTAAAGAAACTGTATTTCGTTCGATGACTTGTATTTATCCCAGACTCCATTCCGATGTCTCTGATGGAAGCCTGACTCAGATTTCTTGGCCTCTGGCTATCGCTCGGAGTTGCAGTGGAACATCGGGGATCAGACTCAAAATTGGTAACAGTGTTCCTGGGGTTAGTGGTCGTTCCTTCAGCCTGCAGACTATAGTCACCATCGTTCTTCGTCGGGGTGGTTCTGTTAACCTCATCCACTTCCAGGATATCCTCGCCGAAGTATGGTTCACTGGCCATGTATTCTGGCGTAAATGGGTGACTCATCGTGTTCAGTCGCTTTGGTAGAGTGCAGAGCCTTGCATATGTGACTGGAATGAACTCCTTTTCCTGATAGAATGATTTGAGCCCGAAGGAACTGCTCGCCTTTCTTATAGGCTTTTAAGGCAGATGGCTTTATTGCGTACTTAAATTTTGTAGTCGACTGCGGTATTCTTTTGTATTTGGAAGTGGGCTTATTGATCGCTCTTTAAATGCTAAGACTTCAACGGTCTATACGCCTGTATTATTATTTCGTGTTTTCCTTCTTCTACTTCTCCGTCTCCTTCTACTTCTCCGTCTCCTCCTTCACCTTCTCCGTTCCTACTCCTGCTATTCCACTTCTACTTCTCTGTCTCCATGTCCTTCTCCTTCTCCCTCTTCTCCTTCTCGTTCACTGTCTCCCTTCTCCTTCTACTTCTACTTCTCCGTCTCCATGTCCTTCTCCTTCTCCCTCTTCTCCTTCTCGTTCACTGTCTCCCTTCTCCTTCTACTTCTACTTCTCCGTCTCCATGTCCTTCTCCTTCTCCCTCTTCTCCTTCTCGTTCACTGTCTCCCTTCTCCTTCTACTTCTACTTCTCCGTCTCGCTCAAGCTCTCCGTCTCCTTCTCCATCTCCTTCACCTTCACCTCCTTCTCCTTTTCCTTTTTCTACTTCTCCGTCTGCGTCTCCTTCTCCTTCTCCTTCTGCTGCATTTTCTTTTATCTTCTTCTTCTTCCTCTTCCTGCTCCTTATCCTCCTCATCTTCCTCTGTCTCTTCCTCTTCCTCTTCCTCCTCCTCTTCTTCTTCTTCTTCTTCTTTCTTCCTCCTCCTCCTCTTCCTCTTCCTCTTCCTCGTCCTCTTCCTCTTCCTCTTCTTCTTCCTCTTCCTCTTCGCATTCGCATTCTTCTTATTTTTCTTCTTCTTCTTCTTCTTTCTTCTGCTTCTTCTTCGCATTCTTCTTCGCGTTCGCATTCTTCCTCGCATTGTTCTTCTTCTTCGCGTTCTTCTTCTCAATTATGCGAAAAAGTACATAATCGCTTAATCCTGCGAATCCTTGTAATCACAGGGTGTTTGAGTAACATCCATTTGTATATTTGAGCTTCCGTTGAGTAGCATGGCTAATTTCTTATTTTAGCTTATATGGAAGTAACATTTTGCAGAATATTATAGACTGAGTTGCGTGGTTTAGGCGTAGGCGTACACGTGTGTCATAAAGTCATTTAAAAGGTGGCATTGTTTGCCGCTGCGTAGATCTATTTCAGAGAACAAATTTAATGTGCGCATTTCTATGCGGTCATGTCTTTATACAGACTCACAGTAGACGTAATAAAATATTGCTATACAATCTTACGTCAATTATTCCTAAGTGGCATGCGTTTGCACCTAATATTTTCACTCAATACCTTAATAGACAAAGGATCTAAGGCAGTTGAGCTCTTTCATGTGAGTGTGCGCTCTCACGACGATGTCCGACGTGTATGGCTTCCACAAACATACACACCCATACCTAGAGAATTCCATTATAGGCTACCTTTCACCCACCGTCATTGCATGTCGCTGCCAAGATAACAACCATTGCACAGCTCATGTATACCTCCCCGGCTTGGCAACCGCCGAAGACAGCGGAAGAATAGAACAACAGATAGCTAGTTTGAAGCGCAGAGGTCTTATAATTGGCCCTGACGCTCCCAGCGCTACGGAGCTGACGGACGGAGCTGATGGTTGACTATTTGCGGCTATAAACGCAAATGAAAGTCATGTTCTGCATGGAGTCTTTCTTCCATGTCGCCCCCGCCTCTGTTATGAGCTAAGACCGAAGCCACACGTTTTCTTCCTCCCAGTCAAAGATGATCGTTGGTTGGTCCTCTTGTTTGCATTATACAACAATACAACACACCACTAGGAACATTGCAGTATAGTTATGCACTGTATTATTATTTACATGCTGAGAAACCCATTTTTATTTGGCAGTCTGACTTGTTAATCATCTGTGCAGCTATTTCTGTCCCTGGTTATCTTATTGAGCAAGAACTGTTCTTGATTGAACGAGCCTTTTCTCCTGGACCTTCTAGATCTCGGATCTCTCCTCCCTGTGTATCTGCTCGCTCTGTTCAGTTGCTTAATATGTCTTTACACTCTTAAGACTTACAATAATTTTTTATAACTGTTGATATTGCATATCCACTATAGGCTATAGGCTGTCTCTTCGTCTTAGTGGACTTAATTCTTAGATATTAAAATGAAATAAAATAATAGTAATAATAAAAATTATTGCTAATAATATAGTAATAATAATAATAATAAAATAATAATAATAATAATAATAATAATAATAATAATAATAGTAATAATAATATAATGTAATAATAATAATAATAATAATAATAATAATAATAATAATAACAATAATAATAATAATAATTAATAATAGGCGTAATAATAATAATAATAATAATAATAATAATAATAATAATAATAATAATATCTGACACCTGAGGGATTATAGATACCTCGGGTAAAAAAAATAATAATAATAATAATAATAATAATAATAATAATAATAATAATAATAATAATAATAATAATAATAATAATAATAATAATAATAATAATAATAATAATAATAATAATAATAATAATAGGCAGTACTAATCCCTCAGGCTATCAACACTATTATCCGGAGAAAGGAAGATGGTCATTTTTATTAGTATTATTGTTGTTGTTATTCTCTTCAAAGGCCAATATTAGCATACGATGAACAATCATTTTAATGGTCAGTAAAGTCTTCATACGGTATGCTATTCATGTCTTTCCCAATTCCGGCTTCCAGGTCGCTTAATGCCTCTTTCTTGTCTACCGTTTAATGTGCTTAGATGGAGGCCTACTTCTATTTGCATATAATTAACTATTCCCCAAGATCCCGAAAAGCAAAGTAGGCAGTTAATTGTAGGGCTTATCAATTAGCTTGAGACTCCGCCATTAAAAGTTATGGCGGACTAATCTTTAGTAATGAGTTCTATTAAACGAAAATGTCTCATTTTGTCCTTTCTGTCGTGAAAATGGTAATTATTGCTGCGTGCAGTACTGTTTATCCTTAAAGAATTATTCTAACGACTTCTTGCTCTGAGAGATAGCCTACACCTATAGGCCCATTTATCCTACAAGAGAAATTATAGTCGTTAGGAGTCTGCAGTGTTCAAAATTACATTGTCGTTCACTTACTGTAACTGTAACTGAACATTTATATAGCGCCCCTCAAAGATATCTACTCAGAGCTACTATCATTTACTTTTCCAAGACATTTTCTGGAAATCTGCTACTCCCTCAATATTGGAAGCACAACCTGCCTTTCTAAAATTTTAACCAGGTGATTAAGTAAACTGGAGTTAAGCGTCGAATAAACACACAGACACCAAAACCACACACCTGGTTTTGGACTAATGGTGTAAATTATTTTAATTAATTTTGTAATCATGGATAATAATAATATAAGGACCATTGAAAATCACTGCTGCGACTGAATATCAGTGAAAGATTTTAAAACTGACGCGAGTTACTGATAAGATATGATTGCACTTTTAACCAAGTACGTTGC
The DNA here is from genome assembly GCA_020284085.1 of Aporrectodea caliginosa. Lineage (NCBI taxonomy): Eukaryota > Metazoa > Annelida > Clitellata > Crassiclitellata > Lumbricidae > Aporrectodea > Aporrectodea caliginosa. The sequence continues at coordinate 90,254 of JACEVL010001019.1, forward strand.
TTCAGTAACGCAATTTCATCTTACAGCTTAAGGAGTTACAACAGCAGTATCCAAAAACAATAGCCGTTTACAAAAATGGTCTCTTGCTAGAAATAGTCAAATAAACTACTAGCTAAACTACTGTAAAGATAGCTAAACAGTAATCGTGGTTGAACTACTTGTAAGGTGGTTGGCGCCCATCACTCTGTAGTTCCAATAACTGGCTTAATGAAGCAAATTCTTGACTAAAACGAGGCCTACTGCTAATATTTCAGGTGATAGTTATTAC
>JACEVL010001019.1:95521-250473 GCA_020284085.1 Aporrectodea caliginosa
CTGATCTATACTGACAGATTTATACTGAAAATATATCGGACATTGCAATTTCTAACAACCTGCAGAAATAGGCCTTTCTAACGACCTCTTTCAGAAATGCTAGTCTGAATCATTCAACTGTCCGAGTTCCCATTTCCTTCAACTGAAATGCAAAGGTTCTCAGGTTCCTATATTGATATTCCCGCAACATATCTTGGATTCCAAAGTAAATAAATTCTCTAAAATAATTCTGCGGAATGCCACAGAGCTACTAAAACGAGCAAATTGTTTTTATAAGATAAATCAATTAAGTATTCTTCAAAAAGTTTGTTTTAGCTTCTTACCAGAATTGAAAGAGAAACAGAATCCCAGGTCAGTCGAGATTGGTCTCATAGCTTCTGTTAAATTGCAGGGCGTCTTTATATATTCACACTAAAATCAGATTCAATAGAAGGAGTTAAACAGCAGAACTCTAACCGTAGAAATACTAATTTATTTATCGTAGAAACAATGTTAGCTTAGTACTGTTCTAGTGCTATGCCCTATATTTGCACTTTGTCCAAGCTGGAGGCCTAGAGGCCTATAACGTTACTGATGCTGATTGCTATTTAGATTACACTATTTAATCATTTTTGTAGGTTCTATTGTTCCAGTAATCCAGTTATTCTGTTGTATTATATGGGCTCGCCTTTATAACAATCTGAGCATCTAACAGCAGTAAGAACATTGTCTGTAAATAAAGCGAAGAGATTAAATCAGAGCCGGATTAACCTATAAGTGAAATAAGCCATGGCTTAGGGCCCCACAACGTTTTGAGGGCCCCCAACTGTCAGGAAATATAAAAAATACGTTTTGAGGACCCCCAACTGTCAGGAAATATAAAAAAAGGTCATTAGAAATTTTTAAAAGGAAAAAAATTGACAAATGGATGGGTTTTCTCTGAATCTGAAAAATATTTTTTGCATGGCTTTCCGGTTAGGGCCCCCGGATGGCCCTTGGCTTAGGACCCCGAAAGTCTTAATCCGGCCCTGGATTAAATTATATTATATGTCTCTCTCGATTCTCCTTTCGTTTCTCATTCATACGTGGGTTAGATAAAAGCTTGCTGATACAAGTCATATGATGCAAGGTTAGAGTTATTAGAGTTATTCAAGGTTAGAGTGCATTCATGGTTGGTTATAATGGTTCTTTTAGCTTTCTGTGCATTATTTTGTATAGGTCTACTGATGGAGTTTCTGTTCTTAATTACATTTACCATTATATTTCTGATAGGCTAGCCAAAATGATTAGTTTTGTCTTGCAGTGGAGTGGCGCTATATAAACTTATAATTACAAACACAATTACAATATAACTGAGTCAGTATTTAAGTGGCGGGTCATATAGTAACATCAAGTAGGAAGCGGGATCGATACCCGCTACCCTCCCAAAGGTCCATTCAGCCTATCATTTCCTAGATCGCGTTGGTAAAATGAGTAGTAGGACTTGATGGGCGCCTTGCATGGCTGCCATACAGTTAAATTCGATTCCTGAAATAACTTGTGATCATCCGTTCATGCTATGAATTGTAGTCATACTGCGTACTTATCAGTTAAAGTAATAAAGTAGAAAAATATTATTATTATTTGTCCCTAAGTAATATGATCCCTCAGGGACTTCAACATTATTTAGGCTATGAACACGGATTTGTCTGGAACGGGTCTTATTCGTCAAGATCCAAGTTGGTAAACGTACCCCTATTATTATTATTATTATTATTATTATTATTATTATTATTATTATTATTACTACTACTACTACTACTACTACTACTACTACTACTACTACTACTACTACTACTACTACTACTACTACTACTACTACTACTACTACTACTACTACTACTACTACTACTACTACTACTACTACTACTACTACTACTACTACTACTACTACTACTGCTGCTGCTACTACTACTACTACTACTACTATTATTATTATTAATATTACTATTATTATTATTTTTATTATTATTATTATTACTACTACTACTACTACTACTACGTACTACTACTACGTACTACTACTAGGCCTACTACTACTACTATTACTACTACTACTATTAATATTACTATTATTATTATTATTATTATTATTATTATTATTATTATTATTATTATTATTATTATTATTATTATTATTATTATTATTATTTATTATTATTATTATTATTATATTCTTTATTGTACCAGCTGTCATGACGCACCCTGGTGTACATGCGTCTTAATATAGCAATAAATGTCGTGAAACGGTGATATAAAGCCAACGCGTGATGGACAGCTAAAAGGAACATGCCAGCATGATGTGGTGTAAAGTATTAGGATGAGGTTCTGGGAGCACATTTAGCCTACTGTTATTCGGGGAAGACATCGCAAACAGAGGGCCAGCTAAAAAATTGAATTAAAATAAATGTGAAAAACACAAATGTTGCGAAGATAAGCAGAAAAGAATCAACAACTGCAGTACGTAAACTATAATAACAATGCTGAGGAGGAACATGGTCATCTATAGATTGTAATACAGTAGAATTATAGTAGATTAAATTGACTTAAACAACTTGCCGTAATTGCAACAGATGCCTGTAAAAATGGTCTTGCTAGCAACTCTTACCGAAATAAATAATCATCCGAGACTATCTCAGACTCTATTATCAAAAAAATATTAAACTCATAGCATGACCTGGAGAAGGACTTCTTTCATCGGTGGAGCCATTAGTCTGTACAGATCTCCCCAGTTCACGTCCCAGTAATTTGAGTTGTAGCTCTTGTAGTCCGGATGGAAGGTGACGTCTGGGAAAGGAGGCATCACCTTGGCAACGACATCGACTACGTCTGGACCTAAACGAACGAACCAAATCAGAGGTCAATGACCTCAATTCAGATACTCACACACTCCACAAAAAGGAAAGTCAAATGCTTTTGCATGATGTGAAACAAGGCAGTTTCAATTAACTCAATGATTGTTATTTAATTATCATAAGCATCATCACCGTCATCACCATCATCATCATTATTATCATCATCATCATAATCATCGTCATCATCATCATCATCATCATAATCATCGTCATCATCATCATCATCATCAACATCATCAACAACATCAACAACAACAACAACAAAAACAGCAAAAACATCACAATCATCTTCATCTTTTTTTACAATTTTTCACCACCAAAACGATTTATGCTACTACCACTACTACCACCACCACCTCCTCCACCACCACCACCATAACTGCTACCATCACTGCTACTGTTGCTGTTGCTTCTTCTTCTTCTTCTTATTCGGTTGCTGTTGCTTCTTTTTCTAATAATTTGAAGTGTTTAAGTTAAATTTCGCATAATACATTTCCACTGACCCAGTCCTTCGACCACCTGTCTTCTTAGACGATTCTCCATACAGACCGTCACCGTGGGAAAACGCAGCGAGTGGCTCTGCATCAGTTGGTACTTGACGATAGTTGGTCGCGTCATAAAGAAATCGATTCGACCCTGGATCTGAACACCCATCACAACAACACCGAACAACAAGAGAATCACCCAGACGATCTTACGTAATACAGAACCTACTGCGTACTTCGAGGGCCTCACAAGGAAAATCAAACCCACTATCGATGCCTCGTAAGCAAAAGCCAACAGTCGACGACTTAGTATCATTCTGGCGATCTCGAACAACTTGTATTCGTCGTTTGGTGAGGGGTTCTTTGCCCTGTTCAGTTGCTCCAGGGCAAATAGACCCGGACTGGGGCGAGTATCTGCAGAACTTTCCCTTCTTGTCTCTCTGTGGCCAACCTCGTTTCCTCCGGTCATGACCGTGGCAATGCCGTTCCAGCGATTGGGCTGTGGCGACACGACCCTATCTGAAAGGCTCTCAATGTCGTTACGGGCTGTGCTCATCCTTCCCGTTTCTGGTATTCCTACCCCAATGTCAATGGGGTCGAGACAGTTTGGGGTGTCTTCGAGGGCAAAAGGGTGACTCATATTTCTCGAATCTTCGAAGTTTACTGTTTAATTTCAGTACTGCAGAGTAAAGAAAACAACCCAAGCAGACCTTCTTCAGAAACTCGGCCGAGTCAACAGCCAGAATGTTATACGACCATGTAACCATCGACGGCTTATAAAGACTAAACGATTCATTGAAAACGCTCACAGAGAATACGGAAGACTAGAACAGACGAAGAAGCAATACCATTGCTCCTCGTTACATCACTGTCCATCCTATGGGGGGAATGAAGCAGAAATCTTCATTGGCTTTTCAGGGAGGGGGAATAATTTTTTAACATTAAACGTCTGCTCAATGATTTTATAATTTTTAAAACAAAGAAATGCATTTTTCAAATGAAAAACAGATCGATTAGTTTCTGAAATGAAAAAACTCGCGGCTCTGGCAGTAGGCCTATGCCTCTGTCTGTGTACAAGCCTTCATATTTTATAATGCATAATGCTGCTGATTTGTGAACTAAAAGTTAAAGAATTCAATGAATAATTCAACAATAAAATCGTGATTCAAATTTGATAATCGAAATTTTCTCTTTTGTCGACAGTCGACCAATCGTCTGGGTCGGTCGTCGTGGGGGGGCAATCTGATGACATGAGTAGGGAATGCTTCATAGGCGTAAGGGGGGATGGACGTCCCTGCCTATAGTTCACATGCGCGTCTCGAGATTTGAGCTATGCATTTTAATTCTTACAAGCAGTAACATAGGACAATATTTACTGTCATTTTTATGGCTTGCCAATGTGAACTTACAAAGTATCTTCACAGGATTTGATAGTAATAATAACGACAATTTATATTGCGCCGTAACGCGGCCATTCCGCTGCAAGGATTTGCAGTAAATGATTTTGCATTTATGCCAGTCTTCCATAGGATTATAACTATTAGGCCTAGTTAGATACGACAGTATAACAACCACATCTTACCCTCTGGCAACCGGACTCGAATCTTCTTCTGACTACCCTTTGGGCAAGCCCTCTGACTATAGACGCGCAGTGCTCGTGAATAAGCTGGTGCCTGCGCTTCGCCTTAGGGTGGCGCTTTAGAAGTTTGGAGATTACGATTACAATTACAGAATTATAAACAGCAATGCAAAATACTGTAAGCGAACAATAAAGCAAACTGTGACATCAAAAATGATGCTGAAAAATGTTTTAGCAATTAAGTAACTCTGATTAAAATTAATTTATTCTCGTAAGCACGTTTGTGCCTCCGTAGCCTATATTTAGACCGTCGTTTAGGTAAATATCGACGGTCTTTCTTGTGAAAAATCTTTCATTACACTTTAATCCATGCTGTGCGTTTTCACACGGTGAAGCACTCTTGAAGCGCTGGCGAATGGCACCTTCTCGGTTTTCAGTTGTGAATAGGCTAAATAGTAGAGTGCAGCATCTTGAGATGAACGTGAACAGTTGATACAGAAGAGGCAAGTTATAGAAATGCAGGAGAGGAACCGAATCGATTAAACGGTTGCTAACACAAATGAGCCGAATAGGAAATCCAAACACGTGTACGTATCGGATGGTATAATGGTATTCTATTGCTCGACGTGCAGTTCTGCGATGAGAAGCATAAGGGAGACGACCTAAACCGACGAACGACAGATCGAGGTGTAGGCCTAGGCCTAATTATATTAACCCACTCGCTTGCCCACAACCCTGCAAGCATTTCCATGGGTATTGGACCCACATGGGCTGTATGCCTCCTACGGGTCCCATATGGGCATAATTATGGAATATATATGGGCTCCATAGGCCTATATATGAGCCTGCTAGCAGAGAAGGAGCCCATAATCGTCCATATCCTCGTGTGGGACCCGCATATACCAGGGCTGTAAAAAGCTTGTTTTTTATTTCTTGTTTTTTTAAGCGCAAAATTTGTGTTTTTTTTACAAATTTAGAAATTATAAATGCCAAAAATGGCGGGCGTCTCTTCAACTCTTTTGGCAATTGTTGCAATGTATGGTCTTTGTTAACTTCGTTATATGACATTCTACGGTTCTACTGTTCTAGTTAATTTCATTTAGGGCCTATATGTAGGTTATCTGATTAATTTGAACGGTATTATGCCATTTTTTATGATCCGAAATAGGAAAATCTAAAAAAAACTGTTCATTTTAAAAAGTTTTTTTGCACATTTGCATGATAGGCCTACAGACGGCATATGAGTCCCATCTATTGCTCATACATGGGAATGTTAGCAGGGTAAGAGGGAATTAATTTATGCGTAGGAGCCTATACCTATAGGCCTACAGATAGTTTTAGTGAAGGGATGTCTCATCTTCCCCTAAAAGTCTGCGAGTTATAGTTTGATGCAGATGGAACATAATATAGGCCTACTTGTTGGTTCAACGCTGGTTCTATGGTCACGCACGCTCCTAGCTATATAGGCCTAGGCGCCCTAACCTACTGTAATTAACGTGTTGCGTTAGTCAGTGCTATCGTGGAATACACGATCATATAAGCCTACAAGTAAAACCTCTGTAATCAGAGCAATTTCATCGGACTGCGAAGTATCGATACGTTTTCAACAAAAATAAACAACCAATTAAGGAGTGTCAACTTTGCTTCGCCATTGGCAGCATAGCCTAATTATTATGCATGGAACCGATTGTACGTGGTCTCCTCGCTTTGTAACGTGCATTGTGCGGATTCGAACGAACCCTTAATTAGGCCTAATTGGCGCCATCCGCAGGATCCGCTGCTTTAAATAAGCTTAGCCTATATAGCTATGTTGGCGCTACTTAATCTAACAAATATTAAATAAAACAAAATAAAAGTTTAATTAAAATTATAAATTCTCATGTAATACTGAAACAAGTGAAAAAACTTGAAAAAAACTTGTTTTTTTGCAACTCTGCAGGTAACCTAGTTATAGTGGGGGCAATAAAAGACAGCAAACTACTGCATTGTTCATCTTATACGTACAAGCAACAAACTTTCTATTTTGAAATATCGAAAAATATAAAAAATAACCTGATATACTAACACCTTTGAATATATTTGTAAATAATGAAATTTAGTAACTTTTGGAAAAGATGACGCCGCCGTCTTTTGGGCTAAGTTGTGCACAATTGCGCTAATAGCGGATTATGATATCTATGCCTTTGCGTGCTTTTGCGTTGATATGGGTTACCAACTTTGTTTTTAATTCCGCTTACGGTGTCGTTAATAATAATAATTATAAAATATATTACAATTATATAATTTATATTAGTGATATAACAATTTCGGGAGTAAATCGTTCAGTTAGCGCCGTTATCATCTGGTTGCCTTCGTCAACATAATGACACTCGAAGTGTGCAATCTGCGAAACTGTAGGGATCTCTACCCATTGACAGCCCAGCCTTTGACCAGCTGATACCGGTCTCTTCACAGCTGTTCTGATTAACCGGGGACATGTTTTACCAAGGAAAACTACTACGACCTAAGCCTAGGGTCTCATGACAGGGTCTTGACTCTTATTGACAATAACATGATGCTGAGGAAAACTTATGTGGGAATAATGCTGTACTCCTATTGATTTTATATTTTCTTACGATGTCTGTTACACAGTACACCGTAGTGAGGTTTTGAAACCAGTTTAATAAAGAATGTACTTACTTACGTTTTACTTACTCAGCAATGGAATTCTCTCGGGTGGGTACTATTGATTGGAGTATTAAAGTGTATATTTTGTCAGAGGATGCTTAGCAGGGTCAAAACCATTTGTCCTGCTAATTGTAAAAGGGAAAATATTGGTGCTGGGTAATTATATCAGCCTTGTAACCACTTGGGATGAGAGTGACTTTGCTGGGGTTGCAGATGCTTTCATTCATGTGTCACATGTGAAACGTACTCGCTTCTCTGTATATTTCTCATAGGCAAGCATAAAAAAATTTCCGTGAAGAGGTGTCAGACGATGGTCGAATGCCATTTGATGAATGGCGGAAACAGTGGGAAATTCTTCTGTACAAAATCAATATTGGAATACTGTTTTAGAAGTTGAGCTATTGGTTCTCACATTTGTATGATCATTGCGAGAAGTCACTTTTGATCTGTATGTCGATTCCCTGCAGAAATTAGCTCCATGGTTTTTTGTGCTGGACCAGACCTAAGGTTGGCAGACGTCCGGCAAAAGAAGGACATGTCCTCCTCTTTGGCCTCGTGTCCTCTGTCCGGCAGGCAAAGCTAAAAAACTGGAAAATGTCCGGCTTTTTGTATGTTTGTTGCATTGATCTATTATTTCATGGCAGTTTTTAACAACTTGACACATGCATGGTGTCCCTAAGTTACCCATCAGGCCCTACAAGACTAACAGTCCAATCTACTTATTTGTTTGACCAATACTGTACTCTGAAATTATTGATGCAAGGCAAGAATGAGCAGTTCCTTGAAAGTCTCCTGCATGAACAGTGGCATTCATTTTTCCAAAGTTGCCAAATGCAAGTTCTTTCTCAGAGTTACTTAAAATTTGAGAATTTTTGCTCTGTGTTTCTGGACACAGTGGCGACGTTGAAAGAGTGTTCTCCTTAATGAATGCCCAATGGACAAAGGAAAGGCACAGACTGTCGGTTGACTCTGTTTTAGGAATCATTCTTACAAAGTACAATATGAAGAAAGTTTCAACATGCTGCCCAAACTGGTTTCCAAAAAATTGCTATAAGAACAGTTGATACTGAGGTTGTCGTTATGGCAGTTGCATATTTCCAGAATTTACAACTTGATGAATTTTGGATCTATTTTGGCGAGTGTACCCGAGAATCAGCCTGAATGAGTTCAATTATAATTTAATCCAACTCAAAGCATGCAGTGATGGGCAAATACTTTTCAAAAGTATTTAGAAAATATTTTTCAAAAGTATTTTGAAAAAGTAGTTTCAAAAAGTAGTTTTCAAAATAGAAATCTATTTTTGAAACATTATAGTGCTCATCACTGAAAGCATGACACACAGTGTATCATTATAAATGTAAAATTTGTAAAGAAAATGTTACCAAAAAACCATAAAAAATAAACTGAAATATAAAAAAATACAAAATAATCTGAAAAGAAAACAAATAGGTCACTCAGCCACTGCTAAATATAACAGTATGTGTTAGTTAACAGTGCCAGTCCAAAGCCTGGATGAATGAGGATGGGCTTTTCAGTGATGAAATTAACAGATACATTCCAGAAGAAATATGATATGTATCGACAGTATCGTATCGTATCTATAAATTTACATAGCGCCTCTTTCAGAATCACTTTACAAAGTCGCTCTCAGCACGAAAACCCCGGGGAAAAAGAACCGTCTTTAAGGAGCAAGAGACCGATGAGGAAAATCCAGTCATTAGTTTAGCAGAACATAGCCTACTATGTAGGTGAGTGGGTTGGAAACAGACTGCTTCCAATTTGTGCCAGAGGGGAAAGTCCCCCCCCCCAGTGAAATGGATGTTGCTGTACAACTCACAGTGCTGACTCAACTATCAACTGTTGCAATGTATCAGCTGTCGACTGTAATCGAGTCTCTGGACTGTAAAGTTTATGTATTATGGTATTAATGGTAGGCCTATTATTTTATACGGTTTGTAACGTGTGTATACTTTTACGGTGGTATGGGGACAACATATTTTTTGCCATACCACTTTTTGTCTGCTAAACGCTAGAAAATACTTTTAATCAATTTTAACTTGTATTTTAGATTATGAAAAATGGCACAAAACACTGTCAATGTATGCAAAAAGCATAAGCTTTTAGGGGGACTCCATCCCCAGACACCCTAAACTCCCAATTTGCAAAATTTGAGTAAGGGGGTTTGCTTCCAGCTTACAGGGGGGAGGATAGTAGGTCCTGTAGCAGAAGGTCATTCCAAGTAGAGGGACCAACCACAGCAAATGCCCGGTGTTGATTTAAGACAGTCCTAGTCCTAGGAACAAAAAGATTAAGCTAATCAGCAGAGCACAAGGAACGAGATGAGGTTGCAGATAACGGCTTTCGCATATATAGTCGGCAAGATATTTCGGGGCATTGCTCAGCTGCGCTTTGGAGACTAGAAAGAGGATCTTATAATGGATGCATGCAGTGATAGGAAGCCAGTGCAAGACTTCAAGCATATCTGTAGAGCTCAGTGGAGGTGCCAGGATTTCAGGTTTGGGAGGGGCTAAAGCTCCAAGCCCTTCCCTTTTGTCCTTTCCTCCCTGTGATTTGCAGTGATTTCCCACTTTTTGGGGCTGAGCCGCAGTTAGGGGGGCTTAGCCCCCCCCTATCCCCTCCTGACGCCGCCACTGGTAGAGCTATGCGCAAAGCAAGGGAGTCGGGATACAAGCCTTGCTGAAGCATTTCAGACCGATTGAAGGGGGAAAGACGTTGTTTCGGGAGACCCATAAGAAGTGAGCTGCAGTAGTATAGTCTGGAACAGACAAACGCATGTACTATGGTGGTAAAGACAGAGGAAGAGACCGATCTTCTGATGGCTCTGAACCGCCTCAGTTAAAATAAGCACAGGGTTTCAGAAAATTTGAAGATACGGAATTCAATGTAGACCTATAGGCCCCTATAGGATTTTGAGCAGCAAAAGTCGAATAAATTTTTTTTTATTTCTCAGGATGTTAGTATATCAGGTTATCATCAGCTTTGTTTCCTGATTCTAAAAATGTCTTTCTTTTGCTTGTACTCCCAATTTGAACAATTCTACACTTAGAAAACCAACTATTAGTTTGTAGGCCTACGTTCGTACGTACGTAGCCTACGTGATGGCTCCTCATATTATCCTTAGTCTATATCTATGATTACCAGAACAAAATATCGATCAACATCACATAAATTCTCAGAAAGTAAAATAGGCCGATGTAGTATGTATACCAGTAAAGACATTGACCCGGGTCGGGAGCGCCTGTGTTTTTTGAGTGGCGCTATATAAACGCGCGATTACGATTACGATTAGCCCAAGAACCGAAAGTACACGATATTTTCACGAGTAACCAATCCTTTAATATAGAATCCTTGCGATTAGTCTAGTTAGTACTGTACAGCGGTATACGTCGTGAGCTGCAGCTTCACGACGCTTATTATAGGAGAGCAGAGAACCAGCGTAGAGAACGTTTTTGCCATGCGCATTTCTATGAATGACAACAATCGCCGAGTTACGTGAACATAGTTTTTAAGAGAGTAACAATTGAAATTTTTTATCGAACTGTTATCGTTTATTAATTTACCTATAATTGGATTTAATCACTGACGATCAGCTGGCAGTTATTATGGGTGAACCGATGGAAGATGCCGATGACAGTTCGTCACAGCACGGTCTTAATAACTGCAACGACAGCAACACAGACTATTCAAAAGCCTCTCTGCGCAAACCTAGTAGTACGTTAGATTTATATACAAATTTCCATTAAAACCTTCGAAAAATTCTGACAAACGTATAACTTTTAGAATTTGTTCATAAAGGTGTATGCTTTGTAAGAAAGTGAAGGATACACACATTTTCGACCGTTTACTGTGTTTGGGGCAATTTATTGTTACTGTTGGCGGCATAGGTGAGCAAAACGCAAGGAATCAAGGCTTCAACTCCATAGGTTAAAATTTCAGACTCACTTCCCTCATTGCCTTACAATGAAGTCTGTACACAATATTGGAGTCTATATTCAGAATGCATTCACTTATTTTCTCAGATTTCAGTTTTTGTCCATATGCCGACCTGCCCTAGATTGCCCTTCCTCTCTAATTTTCACCGCAACAGGCTTTGACAGTACTATGCAGTATAATGGGTCAACAGGTACAAAGTTGCTGAGCCGCAGAGTTTAACGATGTTATACGTACAGAATCGCGGATTCGATTGAGAAGTGGATCTCTTTATGGTCGACATTCTCACGAAGCCGCAGTTATTGTGTAGACGTACCTAGTATTGTAATATCTTGGAGGTGCAAAACTTACAAGCAAAGCTGTCAAATGTAGGCTTTGAAGTTTTTGTTTAGTGTTTAATGCATGTGGATTTCTGGTGGTGCAATCTTTGATCATCCTGAGACCTACAAAGGCCAAGAATTTAACTGTACTGTGAATAGAGAGCTTTCATTAGTTATAATTGCTTATACCTTATTTAGTGCTACTGTTAAGGCTTCTTTTTGTGCCTCACTTGTTCTTGTGTTCCTGGGGTGCTGTAAAAATGCTAGTTTACAATTATAATGTTCTGTTTAGTTTAAACAAATGCAATGTTTACACAGAACTTTACAATTAAACTATACGAGTTCTGTTCTGTAGTGAAATATGATTTACCTCTCTGCGTTCAATGCAGTCATGTGAAATTCTTGTATCTAGCTGTGTTGGGCCCACAAAGTTTACAACTTTTGTGTGTTGTATCCTTTGTTTAAACAGGGTATTAAAGAATTGCTAGTGTTTAATACAGCACATGACATTGATTGCTGTGAACATTTTGATATTGTTTGGATCCCTGTGAAAGGTTTCTAAAAGGTGCTATATAAGTCTTTGTTTAATACTACATACATGCATCCAAAAAATGTGGTTTGTTTTGTAGTGATGATGGCAATAACAGCTGAAGACTATGAGTCAAAGTATTGGCCAGAACTTGAGAATGCCATTGATCAGCTTCTCAGAGTAATTCCTGGCCAGTACTTGTCTGTTTCTTACGAACAAGTGTACAGGTTTGTTCTCAGTTTGCTCGTATAAATGATTAAACTGCTGTTATTCATTTGCACAATTTCTCTGTTTTGTAGTAGCTTTTTCTGTTACTTGCAGATAAAATATGCCTTAGTGCAGAAGCACCCACAGGCTTAAAAAATTTGATGCACACCCTCCCATCCCTTCCCATCCCCACCCATCTCCTCTCTGCTGCTCGTGGTCATACACTGAAAATGACTCAAAGTGGCTCATAAAAGTACTGTATAACATATGCATATGATATCATATGATATTATACATACTGTATGGTAAACCAAAATTAAGCAGTGAAATGATCATATTGTATGCTTACATTTAACCAATCCAGTAATCAGTTGTCATTGATGTAAAAAGCAACAGCAATACGATGATGCCCCGTGACTTTGACATCAAAGTCCTTTATAACTTTAGAAACGTCATTACTGGCGTCTTGCACTTGCAACAAAGATGTCGATGTTACTGAAGACTCTGCAGTTGAAATTTTCTCACAGAACGCTGTGATGCAAAGCTTCTTTTTAGGTGGACATTTTTCGTGAATATCGTGTTGTTGTCAAGTCGTGACTCATTATCGACATTCTCACTAACAACACTGCAATAATAGTATAGCCGCTTGCCTGCTTTGCTACCATAGGTATAAGTATGAAAATTGAAATAGCTGCTATATATCGAGGAGTGAGTAGTGGCAAGCATAAACAATTTCGATTTAGATAACATCTAATGCTTTAACATGCCATATTGCCGTTTAACAAAAACATTGATGTGATGCCTATTCCATGGCTAGTTGTAGGTACTGTATGCTGTATTAGATTCCAGTCTGACTTCTTATTGACCAATGAGATTACCTAGATCTTATGATAGGAACTATCTCTACAAAATATCTGTGATGTTAAAATTTCTAAATGAAATTCTGTGTTTTGTCTTCAGTTGTGTCTACAAGTGCGTCTGCAAGCAGTTATCCGAACGACTCTATGAAGACTTGATTAAGCACATCACCAATCATCTTGAACAGCTGTGCATTCAGCTACAGTCGTACATGGTGGGTTTAGTAACCTGACAACTAATTTACATGTTTAGTAATTTATCATATTTATATGACACCAATCAAGGATGTATACAGGAATAAATGCTAGGGGTGTTGTAAATTTTACCTTGCAGTTATTATTAAGCATAACAAGATGTAAAAATTTTGTCATGACATATTTCTACTTTCTGAGCTCTTATGCGGTTCTTTAATGATACTTTCACTCATTTCCCTACTTTGTAGGTTTTTGATTAAATTTTGACTAATTTTCCATAGTTAGTATTATTATATGAAAAGTATTGGGGTTGAGTTGTACCTGTTCAACCTCCTGTTGAATACTTAACTGCAGCTGGTGGTGCAATGGAAGTTGCTAATTAATAAATAGTCAGTGTAACTGTAGATTGCTCAGCATCATCAATTGTTAACTAGGTCATTAGATAGTGGAGCCTCATAAATGCACAATAACAACAACAACAACAAGATCCACGCGCAAGAACTGCCACTGAAATATGCTCATTCATTCATTCATTCCTTCTGGAAATCTGCATGGCACCCATTCAAGAAGCCTACTCGGAGGTGCTCCCAGCACTCAGATAAGAAGACCTTTCAGGATAAACTAGCGTGTCATGCTAAAATAAATACGAAGACTGAGAACTGAAGGTGCTGAAACTTGCACCGATGCTAGCGTCTGGCATATTTACCACTTTTATGTAGTAGTTTATAAAGAAGTTACTTATTCCATTTGTTTTAGGGTTCAGACTACAGGAATTACATCGACAGATTTAATTTCTCATTGAACCAGTACCTACAGGCATTACAGGGAATTGTACCGGTCTTCAACTATCTGGTGTGTGGCTTTGCTATTGCATTTAAATTTCTTATTGTTTAACCCAATTTTTAGTACCTCTTCTACTTATGTTGCGAGAACTCTGCATTGTTAATTTTATTGTTTATATTGTTAGTTTGTTTTATTTATTATTGATCCAGTAATTGCTATATATTGGTTTGGTACAGTTGATTAAGAATTTTCCAACAAACTTTGTTGTTTTATTAAATTGATGAATTTTAATCATGTGTTTGCATATGCTTGCCTCAAAGCTTGAGAAATGGTCAAGATTTTTCTTAAATTCATCCTCAGTGCTTTCAGTGCGTCATAGTACCTTCGTAGCATCGATAAAGCTGACAGCTTTACTTTTCACAAGTTTCAGATCAAAGCTAGGTGCTCCCAAGTACAAATGATTAGCTGGAAATAAACGCTAGTGGATCAAATAGTTGTGCATGTATGTAGCTTTTGCATAATGCCTTTTAAGGACCTCTCAAACATGCTGTGAGCGTGGCTGCATAAGGGGTCTGAACAGATGTACCTGAACTTAGGAAGACTAGATGGCTTGAATTCTTTATAATTTGTTGACGTCTTTAATAAATGACTGTCTTACGTTTGTAGAACCGGTTTTATATTGAGTTAAAACTGAAACAAGATCTTATGGTGGAACTGAAGAAGTTGTTTGTCAAGTTTGTTGCAGACCGACATATTGATACGCTAATATGTAAGTAGGCTGATTAACTTAAATCCTTGAACTGGCTATTTTAGCTTAATCCAGTTGCTTTACGATTCGTAGAAACCTTTCTGTAATCAAATTTTTTGCCAAAGCTAATTAAGTAGGTGTTTCATAACCTTATTAAAATTTGTGTTTCAAAGATACTGTTGAATTTGTTTTATATTCGTAGCAGTAGGTAAATGCTGCAAGTACACAGTTATATATTTGAATTCACATTCATGATTAACACTGTAATGACAAGAGTGTACTAAGTGACTGGGAAATCAATGCAGCTTATCGCTAAGTGTTAAGGTGTTTGAGCTTTGTAATCAGAATTCTGTGGCTTTCAGTAATTATTATTCTTATATGACTAAATGTATTTATATATGGTACTATTTGAATGTCTCAGGTGTTGTATGCATAACTAAAGTAAGACATCTACTGGGTGTTGCTGTTCATTTTGTCTTAAACTTGTCTTTAGCACTTCTGGATAACATCTACCTTCGCCCGCTCTCTGTGTTGCCAGCTGTTGTTTCGCAACTCGTAATCAATCTTCACAAAATCAGGCCAGGTTTGCACCTTATGAAGTTCTCTTAGCTCTATAGATTTATATCATATATAATATATTTATATTATATTTATTGTCTGCAGACTTCTATGATTATATTACACATGGCTATAATTGTGGGGTAAAGTAGCTGATTGGTAAGAGCGTTCGTATTGTAAACACGGAAAATACAGGCTTAAGCCTCCTCGCAGATGGCTACTGTGTAAGGACTTTGAGCAAGTCTTTCACTCACAATTGCTCAGTTTCATCGATTTATGATTAGTCGTTAGATAGCGGTGCTTAATAAATGTATAATAATTCACCTTGGATTCACATTTCTGTCTGACCTTGCATGCGTTAAAAATATATGTAATAATAATTGTAACAATAAGTGATGGTCCCTTTATCGATTAGCCTAGGCCAGTCATCATCCAGTTTTTCAGAGAGATGCAGAAGACAGCAAAACTCGTGTGTAATCATTTTTATCTGAAGCATAGTGAGCAAAGTAGGAAAGTAAACCCGAAAAGTAAATAATGAACCAGTTTGATATTAAACACAATTCAGAAGTTTTTCAGCAATGCTGAATAAAACATACTAAAGATACATCTGAGATCTATGCTGCTACGATATTCATACGATATTCAATGTGTTGGTCACTTACTATATGCCTGAAACTGTGTTGTTCTGTTAACGAATTTCAAATCAGACTCACTGAGACTGACACAGGTGACACTTCCAGATCCGTATTGGTGATACAGTTTTCCTTACTGTGAACTGTTTTGAGATGTGGGGCTTCTAGGTTAAGGTCTTTCTTTAGAGTTCCCTATACTTGTCACTCTATGGGTTACCATATAATTATAGTTATGCATGTATTTTTACAATTACATGCTGCGTTTAAAATCCAGCCAAATGTCTAACCTGCATACTGGTTGGAAATTTGTACTTGTGCTAAACAAATAAAAATATCAAATGTAGGTTTTAAACTTGAACCTGCAAATAGTTTACGATAGAGAAATAACAAGTAACCTATTGTGGGTTGTTCAGTCATGTTTCCAATAACAGAATACTTTGTTGTCTGTTGTAAAGAATATGCTCAGTTGAGGCCACAGCTGTTCGCCCGTTACATACCAAACGTACTACCTCCATGCTCCTTGGATGAGCTTGATAAATATGTCCAGGAGGCACAGCAGATGCAGCGGGACTTACTGACTCATCCTGACTTCTTCCGGTTAGTCCTTTCTGGCCACAAATTTTGCTTTTCAACAAAATTTCAAAGGCAATACGCAAGCTGATATGTTTCATGTCAAAGGTTGCAAATGGAAGCTCCAGGTTTGAGATGTGATAAAACGGTTGGGTAACTGTTATCCATTACGTTTGTTTAGGATGGCGCTCATTCAGTGTGCCCGTATCTCGTTCCACCATTGCAAGTCTCGTACTGTGTGTTGTGTAACTTGGTTGTATCAGTCTTTCTTATCTTTTAGTCCATGGTTTCTTTTCAATGGTTTAAGATTGGTCATAACGGTCATACAGCAAAGTCCTGGAATCTATCTTATTAAACGTTTTGATCTCTATTCTTCTCTTTGGTTTCTTCTTGTTCTTCTCTTTGTTCTTTCCTTGTTCCTCACTTTGTTCTTCTCATTTTCTTCTCTTTGTATTTTTTTTCTCTTTGTTCTCATGTTCTTCTCTTTGTTCTCTGCTGTGCTGTTCACTGTGTTTTTACTGTGTTCTTAACATTTTCTTATCTTGTTCTTCTCGTATTCTTCTCCCTTCTCCTGACATTTACTCTTGGAGCTGATGTTTTCTATTTGTCGCCATATGGAATAATTTGATGAAAATGATTGTTTCTGTGGTGTTTAGCGGCGACCATGGCAGGAAACGACCGTGTGAAGAGGACCATACTCTCAGTTAGTAGACAATAAACTGTTGGTTTATTTAGTTACTTAAGTTTTTAAGATATTTTGCCTAAGCACTTGAAGCCTACTATTGAGTCATAATGCAGTTTCGTTTTACGATGCTGTAGTTTTGCCAAGGTTTTACAGGAACCCTGGAAACTGCCTTTGCTTTTCCAAGACTTATGCATTATCTTCAGCATCATCATCATTATTATTTCTTTTTTTGCATTCATTACAAAGATTTATAACGAGATTGTGTTATCATGGGGTTACATTCTGAAATTGAACAGAATTTTGGGTCCATATCCCTGACTGCATTGTATGAGACTTCATTTTATACTGGAGCACAGCATAAGGAGTTTCTGGTGTAGTAATAACTACTGTATAACCGTTTGCATTTTGGTTTGACGTTCTAAATGTTTGTTTCTGAACTGTGTTTGTTGCAGAAGCGCCTGCATCGTACCCGTGTCAGAACAACAGTTCTTGATGTTTGGCTATGTAATGGACAGTGTCTCTACCATAAAACTTCGGTTGAACTTGATTTATCAGATACCTTTATAACCTGTAAATAGATGTACAGTACCCAAGAAACTTCCCGTCTTTTTCGTTTTAATTTGTTTTTACCATTTTTCCAAATGCTTGCAGGCAAAACTAAGTGTGTTATTCTGTTCCGCCTTTCAAACCAGCTATATAGGAATATAGTCTAAAAAAATGAAAATTTTGTAATGTCGAATGTCTGAGCATCTGAACTGCTGAATAATTAATACCGATATGTCTGATGTAACAACGGCTCTTGATCTTTGTTAGGCATGAGAGTTTTCTGAATTCTGGTCCAAAACATGCACACTGGGTCTGACTATTGCTGTTCATTATCTGTTCCTAAGTATGAAGCGGATTCATTTCCTTTTTGATTGTATTATGGCGTTTATACCGGCATACCAAAAACAATGTCCATTTAGGCAAAATGTTCAAAATACTATATAGATATAATATTAAGAGTCAAACATCCATATTTTAGGTTTTTGTTAAGTTTATATTTAATGTTCATCAGGATTATACATGTGAACTATAAAATAGTTCTTTGTACATCAAATATAGGCCTCTGATTTGTAAGAAAACTTTGTGAACCTGTGTGAATATTTAACTGCTTCTTTTGCATTTGTGTCGTGTGGAATCCATTTGGTTAGGCACTTTCCTAATGTATTTTGCAGGGTTCAAACTTATCCACCTAGTCTATCACTGTCTAGACTGCACTGGCAAAGGTAGTTTAGTGACTCCAATTTGAATTTTTCAGAGGGGCTTGGCCAGAGTGACCTCTTGAATCACCCTTCACACCTTTTCATGTTGTTTGCCTTGGCTTTGTAAATTTGAGTGGAGAAAGGGATAGCTTCCCCCTGGATCTGGCACTATGCATAGGGACCTATGACAAGTTCTCGATGCTCAACTACGGAGGTTCTATATGACATTAAAAAATTGTAATTACTATTAAACTTGAGAAATAACAATTGTAATAATCTCCGGACATAGTTTTGACCACTTGAGGGATTATAAATACCTCGGGTAAAAAGAATTGTAATAATAAGTATTAAAATTCGTATTCTATGAGAAGATACTGCTTAACCTGCTGTGGAGAAAACATTTTGCAAAGGAAGTGGGAACAGTTGATATGTAGGAGTAAAGCTACACCATTATATCTCTTGGAGTGCATCAAAATTCTAGTAATTTCACTTGTTGGGAATGGATTTAATGTGAATACAAATAAATTCTTGCAAATACTTAGAAGATAGTTGCAATGATGTAGTGTTTAGTGCTTGTTTTATGCTGCTGCTGCTGCTGCTACTACTACTACTGCTACCGGTACTACTACCAGTACTACTACTACCACCACCACCCCCACCACTTATATCTTGTACAGGTATGTATGTATTAAGAAACTTTATGTAGCTCCTTTTAGGTACCTCACAAGAGTGCTGCAAAAGGTGCTGTTGATTAGACAGATGGGCAGGTGCTCAATTACAAATGATGCCCATCTGTGCAGTTGTTATTGCATGTTGTTACTGCATGCTGATCTTCCTTGTTTGAAGTTAAGAGTCTGTTTATAAATACAGTTTATAAAAGATACTTTTGACTTGCAGTTCTCGTAGATGCAGAGGTATCCATACCGTGTAGCATGATTTATATCATTTGAAAGTTGATAACAGTTTGGAGAAAAAGACAGGCTTTTTGTTTGATTTTCTTTGTTATTCGGTTCTTGCTTTGTTTGGTGGTCTTTAGAGGCATTTAGCATATTGGCTTGAGTTTGAGTTTTGCCAGCAACAATAAAAAAAATTTTTAATTTAATTGGTAGGGCCTTACACTTGTTAAGAAAACTGTAACGAGAACAATCACATTGATTGTATAGTTTGGAAACAAATGATTATTTTCTAAGAAACATAGAAGTTCATTATGAGAATTTATATAGCGCCTCTTCAAGATATCTATTCAGAGGCGCTCTATGCGCTAGCCGATTGTTGTTGATTCGTAGTTGACCTATTCGTGGTTTAGTCAGGTTGGCAACTGAACTTGAGGATATCATTGATCTGATTTTACATGGTTGCATGGTGTCTATGTGAGTTAAGATTCACATGGATGCTTCAGAACAAGTATTCAAACATCGAAGCATTGCCAAGAAGTTTGAATGGACTTTGAGGGACGTTGTCTAACCTAGGAAGTATCCATTGAATAGATTCTCATTTTGCATTTGAGTCTGTTGTAATTTATAATTTAAGGCGGGAAGAGCTGTTACAATATGTTGATGGTATTTTTTTTATTGTTGCCTAGTAGTTTGCTGTTATTCTATGCTTTTTTACGGTATTGCTATGCCTCTGCTAAAATACCTTTAGGAATATTCTGTAAATATATACGCAGTAGTTTATTTTGTGATTTACACAATAAAGATATAGATCTTAAAAATCATTTTCAGCGTTTTAGTGGAATAAAACTCATTCAATACAATGATGATGGTAATCATGATGATGGGCGGGGGATGGTTGAATGGTAACATGCTGGCACGAATATCAGAAGGACCCTGGTTCAATACCTGCTAGCCCCATAAGGTTGACTCGGCCTTCAACTCCCTAGGGGTGACTGTAAAATGAGCAGTAGGACAGATGGGCGCCTTGCAGGCTGCCATACAGTTAAATTCAACTCCTTTTAATCTTGTTATCATCTGTTGCTAATATACTGTGTAATATTACTGCTACCCTGTCAGTTTGAATTAATAAACGAATATTATTATTATGAAAATTGATGATGATGCTCAGTAATTGTTTGGAGTTTGAGGTTCGATATATTAAAGCCTTCCTACGAGAAAATTATAATGGGCATGGTTTCTTCTGGGCATGAAAATTAGGGGGTACAGGTACCCCAGAAAATTACGCCTATGATTCGCCCATATCTACTTGGTCTTGTCTCGACCTGCCGTCTCCTCGTTCCTCAACTTCTGAAACCACTCCATAGGCCTAATCTACACCACACCAGCTCTTTGCAACGAAGAGAAGAAGACCACGGAAGACCTCGATCCTCCGGCTCCCTCATCCCCTTTATTGTCTGTCAATTAGGAGCGAATCTACTCTTTCCCTCTTCTCTGCAGTGTTTCTCACTCGAGAATAAAAACCGAACTTTTCAAGCTATTAGCAACATTTTCCCCGACTTCACCCGCCCCTAGATTCCAACTTGGCACCTAAAGTCTGAAACTGACCAATCGTAAATTTATACAGCGCCACTTCAAGAAATACTCCTCAGAGGCGCTCCCGACCTGACAACACCAAACCACGATCGAAAAGAATGGTTTCAAACGCCTGCGGACCAATGGGCAGGAGCGTAGCCAGACTTAAATTCAAGAGGAGGCAATTCCAGGAGTCATCCAGATGTAGGGGGTTTGGTCAATCGAAGTTTCAGCGTATAAGAAAGCAAGAGGAGGCAACTGCCTCCATATGTGGCTTCGCCTATGGGTCTGTTCCGTCGTGCGAAGCTCATCGTTATCTTAGAGCTTTTTGTACCCCAGGAAGGCCAGGATCTTCTCTGCACAGTCGTTCCTCCCTTATATAGGTCCTCGGCCCGTGGTTACTTGGTTGTCCCGCGGGTGCGTACTTCTACGGCCCAGTCTAGGAGTTTCCCTATTGTTGGTCCCAATAGCTGGAACCATTTACCTCAGGACTGACCTTTTCCTCTATTTCTTTTGAACAGTTCCGCCAGCGCCTGAAAACCTCTCTACCAGTGAAGACACTGGCCCGGGTCGGGATCGAGCGCCTCTGTTTATGAGTGGCGCTATATAAATGCTCGATTGATTATATCGTAGTTTCACGAGCGGCAAAGCAGTCACTCGGAGAAATGGAACTAAATGATTGGCTACAAGATGCACGTGATCAACATCGGTGCTGTGATTGGATAGGCCTACTGATTGTCAACGTCATCTTGTGCAACAAACGATAATGATGACGTAAAATCCCTGGCCATTGCAAAGCAGACTTCAAAGCCAAGACGTGAAGTGAAGACAGGAGGTATATTTAATTTAAGATAATAATTATTATTCTGCTTTATATTTCTATGAGAGAATACGATAAGCACAGAACTGAGAGAACACTTTAAAACACAGAACTGAACATTAGCGTGCATGATAGCCTATTATTTTAAACTTAACTTTTTCGTTGGTTTTGGTCTTATGATTATTTAAAGTTGAAGGGGCCATGGGGTTTTCAGGAAATCAACATGTGAAAAAGAAATCCACATCGAAATTCGACTTCAGCATGGCCAACACGAAAGCAAAGCCAACCAACTTCAAAGCCAAGATGTGAAGTGAAGATATTACCAGGTATTTAAATTCAGGTTCTTTATAAGAGAACACTCTTTAAAAGACAGAACTGAACTTTATCAAAGATAGTAGGCCTACAGAACATTTACTTGCATATTTAAACTGAACTTTTAATTGGTTTGAACTTCTGGTAATTTGAAGTTGACGAGGGGTGGGGGTTTTAGCAAATAAAATTAAATGAAAAGTCCAGATCAACGCCAGCTTCAAACGCCAACGCCAACTTCAAACGCCAGCGCCAGCTTCAAACGCCAACTTCAACTTCAAACGCCAACTTCAACTTCAAGCGCCAACGCCAACTTCAACTTCAAACGCCAACTTCAACTTCAAACGCCAACGCCAGCTTCAAACGCCAACGCCAACTTCAAACGCCAGCGCCAACTTCAAACGCCAACTTCAACTTCAAACGCCAACTTCAACTTCAAACGCCAATGCCAACTTCAACTTCAAACGCCAACGCCAACTTCAACTTCAAACGCCAACGCCAACTTCAAACGCCAACGCCAACGCCAACTTCAAACGCCAACTTCATCTTCAAACGCCAACACCAACGCCAACTTCAAACGCCAACTTCAACTTCAAACGCCAACGCCAACTTCAACGTCAAAGCCAAGATGTGAAGTGAGGATACGAGGTAGGCTACCATATTTAAATTCAGATTTTTTATTAGAGAACACTTTAAAAGACAGGACTGAACTTTATCAAAGATAGTACTGAACATTTACTTGCATATTTAAACTGAACTTTTAATTGGTTTGAACTTATGGTAATTTGAAGTTGACGAGGGTTGGGGGTTTTAGCAAATAAAATTAAATGAAAAGTCCAGATCGAAAGTCAACCGTAGTATGGCCAACATGAAAGCAAAGCAACGCCAACTTCAAACGCCAACTTCAACTTCAAGCGCCAACGCCAACTTCAACTTCAAACGCCAACTTCAACTTCAAACGCCAACTTCAACTTCAAACGCCAACGCCAACTTCAAACGCCAACTTCAACTTCAAACGCCAACTTCAACTTCAAACGCCAACGCCAACTTCAGCTTCAAACGCCAACGCCAACTTCAAACGCCAACGCTAACGCCAACTTCAAACGCCAACGCCAACTTCAACTTCAAAGTCAAGATGTGAAGTGAAGACACGAGGTATTCTAAAGATTCTTCTACTTTATAGTACCTACATGTACATGTATAGGCAACTTGTATAGGCCAAGATGTGAGAGAACACTTTAAAACACAGAACTGAATATTAGCTCGTAGTATATCTAAACTTAGCTTTTGTTTGAGAAAGGTGATAACCAAATGCATCACTGTTTCTCTTGTGTGTTAGTTTAGGCGCATTTGGGTAGTTCATTCATCTACAGCCATTTAATTTTGAGGCCATTTCATTCATTTTATATTTTATTTAGTTTTCAAGTTGTTGGGCTTGGTCTTCTGTGTCCTTGCAACCTGTCTACCCTTTGTGCTAAATGAGCTTTGCTTTTTCTCTGTTTCTTGCTTGTTTCACCACATGTGCTTCATATTGTTGTATTGTATTGTATTTAAGCATTAATTTTGTAAAGCGCCTCTGTAGTAGGGTGAACCGTTCAGAAGCGCTCCCAATGCGCTAGATCCCGCGAAATAAGCATGTTTTGAGAAAAGCGAAGGAAGAAGAGAGACTGCTAGATAGAATTGTAGAGCGAACAGAAGGAGAAAGCGCGTTCCAAAGAGAGGACCAATTGAAGCAAAGCAACGAGATTGAGCCATAGCAGTTCTAGTACTGGGAACCAAGAGGTCAGTCAAGTCTATTGGAGGAACGAGGTGGACGGTGGGAGGAAGCTGAATGAGGCAGAAGTATTACGCCAACCAGATATTTCGGGGCAAGACCCTTCTGAGCCTTGAAGGTCAGAGTGAGGATTTTAAATTGTATGCCAGCAGCGAGAGGGAGCCAATGAAGTTCATCAAACATAAAGTTCGAGATGCGAGACTATCGGGGAAGGCGGGCTATCAGTCTAGCAGCTGGAGTGTTGAGCACCGACTGAAGAGGAGAGATACGAACGTTAGGATGCTTTTATTGTTTTACTTGTTCCGTATTGAGGGGCCTTTCTGCTTAGCATGTTGTCTGTTTCTGCCGTCCCTTCATTTCTCACCTTCAGTTTTGTCTTTCTTCCCATATCGATTTCCTTGTATGTCTTCGTTGCTGCTCGGATATTCTTCTTCTTTTGATGCTTTGCCTTGTTGCTGGTCAAGGAATCCACACATTTAGCCTACTAGTCTTTTGTGTTTTCTTGACCCTTGGTGTTCAATGTCATGACTACTGTCACTTTCGCTGTTTGTCTTTTGAACTATCAGAAAATTTAAAAATTCAAAATTAGAATTTCATGAAATTTGGAATTTGGGGTGCTTGCTCGGGGTGATTATGCTGAAATTAGTTGCTTCAAGGCTGTAGATGAATGAACTACGGAGACCTTTGCCAACACCTCCTCGTGGTGGTCTCTGGGCGTGCAGTTGGCTGTTGGCTAGCTGCATGGCGAAGATTGGCAGTAATAATAATAATAATAATAATAATAATAATAATACATAATAATAATAATAATAATAACACACAATAATAATAATAATAAGACGATTTGTATAGCGCCATTGCGGCGCTACAAGCTGCAGTGTGCTTGATAGCCTACAAATCATTGAATGATTGTATGCCAGACTACATCTCAGACTTCTGCATTCGGGTAGCAGACAACCGGAACAGAAGTCGGCTTCGATCCTCATAAAAAATCTGCTACAGGTCCCGCGGTCTTCTACGAGGTTTGGCGAATGTTCCTTCTCTGTCGCAGGACCCACTGCATGGAACAGTCTTCCAGACCATGTAAAGAATGCGCCATTATTATTATTATTATTATTATTATTATTATTATTATTATTATTATTATTAATTATTATTATTAATTATTATTATTGTTATTATTATTATTATTTTATGCCCCGAGGTATACACGGTCCCTCATGCTATCAAGCACACTGCAGCTTGTAGGTGATCCGCTAAATTAACAATAACCCTAACGGAGGAGATCCGTATGGGTGTAGCCTACGTGACACCACGAGTTACCGCACTGGGTGACACCAACCATAATGACGCCACTGCTGTGGCCATCTGTCATACTGGAATTGTCTGTAGCTGCAATGCAGCTTTTTGATATCAAAAGAGCAACCTATTTGACATGCACCTTCGTTCGTGGTTTTAGGCCAGGCCGGAGTCGCGAAAACGCAACGCCTCAGAGGGGAACCCCACTCATTCATAATAGCAATGGTTAAATTGCTCAGCCAGTGGTGGAGGATCTCTGAATGTTGCAAAAATTGAACCTAAGAGGCTAAGCCTATCTGATGTAGGCCTAGGCTATAACCGATACTCGCTATTTGGAAAACAAATTAAATGTGTTAAACAAGAATCATTTGGTCGATTATTGTGAGAAAACACATTAATTTTAGGTGACTGGTCTTCTCTTTTAGGTTGCGAATCTCATAGTTCAGGTGGCGGATCTCAAATCCGAGGTTTCGAAGATCAGATCCGGCGAGATCCGGCTGAATGTAACCACTGCATGATAGTCATCATCGACGTAGTCTGACGAAAGAGTTTCTTGTAGAGGCGCTACATAATTTCGGTTACTACATAGGCCTAATACATTGTAGAATTCAGGGCCGTTTTATCCACTAGGCACAGTAGGCACTGTGCCTAGGGCCCACGAACATTTTAGGGGCCCACGAAAGTCTGAAAATGAGATATTGAAAAAATAATTTTAATGGTTGAATTTGACACGAAAATGAAAGAAATTTCAAATTCTACTTTAATAATTTTGGGGCCGTCCATAAAGTACGTCACGCTCCAGGGGGGGGGGGGTTTAAGAAAGTGTGACAGTTTGTGACAGGGGGGGGGTCAGGCCATGTGTGACGTCACACATTTATTTATTTTTATTTTATTTATAATTTATTTTTTATTTTTTTAGTAGAATTTCATAGCTTTAAAAATAATTTTCAAAAATTTTCTGAAACATTTTAATTAGTTTTATGTCAAAATAGCATGAAATGCATATCTCCTGAATGTGTTTTTCACGATTCCTCTCGCTAAGAGCGCTAGTAATAATGCTGTTGCGAAGCCTTGTTTATGTATTAGCCTTGCTTTCGAAAGTATTATTATTTCTATGTTGAAAGTGTGACGTACTTTAGGGGGTCCGAGTTTTGTGACAGTTTGTGACAGGGGGGTAAAATGGTCAAAAATAACGTGACGTACTTTATGGACGGCCCCTTTGATAATTGTACTGAAACAAGTTAACTTTTATGCTTATTAATAAAAAGTTAGGTTAAGTTACGCTGTGCAACAGCATAATATAAACTATGTGAACTTTTAAATTACGGCTCTTAATTTGCATTAGCAAGATCACTTAGCCTATAACGTCTTCAAATGTCATTTGCCCGCCAGTGATGGGTAATTAAGATTTCTTAACAAATTAATTAGAATTAGCATTAATTTGAATTTCATAATTAGGATTAGCATTACCATTTTGGGGATAACTAATTAAGCTTAATTAGAATTAGAATTAACGCTGAACTAATTAACTAGAATTAGTTGCTGGCGTCAGAATACAAACGACTCAAAAATTTTCTTTTGCCAGTTAAGCGTTCAATCTATTAGGCAAATATTTCAGATTATGATGAAACTCAAATTTCAATGATCTTTATCCAGTTTCTTCTTACTACTGTGGAACATATTTATATTTATTTGAGATCGGACTTGCACATTGGAATTATCATGAGTTCTAACGTATTGTCTTCGAGCCTGTTTCTTTGCTGATTTGTAACAAATCTTGCAAAAGCAAATTCTTACAACATAATGTTTCAGATGCAGCTGGAAAACGCTGAGAAATCTCATATTATTTTCTTACTAGAAGCTATAGAATGTAATTGCTAAAACAGACACTTTCCAATTAATTTTACTTTACTGTTGGATTCTTTTATGTAGGCTCTACTGAAATTTTTCATAAACACATATCATAACAAAAGGCAATTCTTTCTTGAAAGATATTATAAAAAACTAAAAACTAAGTAAATTGGTTGATGTTTATTAGTCACATGGAAGCATCGAGCAAAAAGTAAGCTTAAGTAAAGAAATATGTAGGCAAGGTAACAATGAAGCTAATTAGGCTATGCAATTTTAATTAGATTTAGACAACTTTTAATTAGTAATTTAATTAGAATTAGCAACAGTTTTGTTACTAATTAATTAGAATTAGAATTTAGCTACCAATCTAATTAATTAGCTAATTAATTAATTTCTAATTAATTAGTTACCCATCACTGTTTCCCGCATTAACTCGCTTTTAATTTAAGAACGGGCAGCTGGGGCCTACGAATGCAAGAGTGCCTAGGGCCTACGACGACCTTAAAACGGCCCTGGTAGAATTAGCCTAAATTCCGCCCAGTTAGTTACAAGGCCTTGCAGTTGGCGCAACACCCGACGTCGAATCAAGGACCTGAATAAGATTTTGTAAGGCGATTCTTCCCTTGGATTTCTGGCTGCCTTTCCAACTTGGCGCCCTAGGCGACCTCGGCTTACGTCATTAATGTATGTATGAGCACTTGTTATAGCGCCCCTTCAAGATTTCTACTCAGAGGCGCTCCCGACCACAGCGCGGACACTGAATCGGAGTTTCACGCCGAAGCGCATCATGAGCAATTAATTGCGAGTGAAGGACTTGCCCAGGGTCCCTACGTTAGTGATATAATTATAGTACTGCACAAGAACTACAGTTAGAAACATTTATTGCACAAGAATCAACATTATAAGTTATAAATTTATAATACGTGTTATAAACGTTAGAACAGCGAACCAAGACATGCAGGTATACTTTGTGCAGTAGCATATTCGGGTGGTGCGAACTAAACGTCCCATTTAAACAAATAATTTATTATTGCTCTCGGAAATTTACCTACTTCTTTCCTCATTAGACCCCAGATCCCACTAGTACTTTCCCGCCCCTTGGCTTCAAATGTTGGATCAGCCCCTTGACTGATTTTACACATTTAACAAGTTCTTCCACCTTAAAACACCGGGAAAACACGACTTCTACTCTCTGAACTGCTCCGCAATTGCAGATTTATATAGCGCCACTTCGAGATAGACTCTGATATCAGAGGCGCTGCCAACCTAACCACGAACGGTCGAACAAAATGGTCTTCAAGCGTTTGCGGAAAAGAGGCAAAGAGAAACAGAGAAGTTGATGTCGCACGTTGTTAGGCAGCTTGTTCCAGGAGCAGGCGCAGACAACAGCAAAACTTCTGTGCTTAACTGTGGAAGTCCGAACCGGTGGAAACATTGCGTTGCGTTGCAAAGCGGAAAAATCTGCGACCGAGGAAAGAAGATGCTAAATTAAAGTAGCGTATACCAGCAGCTATAATATATCAACAGTCTTGGGTATAGGCTATTCACTGCTTAACGTTGACCATGCTGCAGACATTCAGTGAGGACGCGGAGTTACTGCTACAAAAACACGAACCTTGCTCAGTTACGCTTCCAAAATTATTATACAGGCTCTGGGCCCATGCTGTATAGCGACGATATGCATGACGATACATAGGCCTACAATATTATGAGACAAGCTAGGCCTAACATACGCTTCCAAGTAAGTTAATACAATCGTCCAACACAACATTAAGCTAACGGTGATTCGGCAGTTTAAAAAAATTCAAAAGTTCAACAAAGCATAAATTGTCCAAGTACCGGGGTACATAATAAAATATAGTTCGTTAACTTAGATATTTCTTGCACCGAGTTATGCTTCGTGGATGTCTTGCACGTTTCGTGTTCATCACCTCTATGCATGACTTCCGAGATGACCGGGAGCGACGTGCCTTTCACGAGTGCTGAACCAGGCGTTGACTAGTTTACAGGCAGCCTTCAACGTTTCCTCCTGGTCTTCGGGACTTCCGAGTTGAGGATTCACCTCCACTATATCCATCACAGCCAGTTTACCTAAAGGTCGAAACAAGGTAACGTCAGTTATTGAGGTCTACACTCTGTACATTATACATTTACTCAATCGTGGACGTGGGCTATTTAGGGGTGGTTTTACGGGTTCAACCCCTCAGAAATAAGTGCATTACTGTTATAAAAAAACTAAAAATGTAAAAAAATACAACCATGTCCAATGGACCCCCTCCGGAAACTAAAAACCTCACGAAAAGTTTTCCTAGCTACGTCCCTGTAATCAATGATGATCAGCGTGAAGAAGCGTCGTCGATTGCCTAAAATCGGTATTTGCAACGAAGCAAAGCCATTGACCAGTTATAGAACGAGTTAAAATAACTTGTGCACAACACATTAGATATCAAGAACAAGAGAGAGTCCACGGCTGGAGGCAGCACGTGGAGGAATAAAGGCCTATGATATGGCTGGAGTTAAATGAATGGGAAATATAGGGCAAGTCCGCAAGTGAGCAAGCACGCAATCGTTATTAGCCGAAGAAAAATGCCCACACTGTAAAA
Organism: Aporrectodea caliginosa; assembly: GCA_020284085.1. Classification (NCBI taxonomy): domain Eukaryota; kingdom Metazoa; phylum Annelida; class Clitellata; order Crassiclitellata; family Lumbricidae; genus Aporrectodea; species Aporrectodea caliginosa. Next base: position 125,529 of record JACEVL010001019.1, read on the forward strand.
ACCATTGATAATTATAAAAATAGTGGTAAACAGCCTGACCTAATATACAATTGTATGGCTCAGAAGTAACAGCATAAGACTTTACATAGGATACGGTTGGAATTGAGACCGTCAGATTTGACACTCAAACAGTCGTATTCACTAATAGCAATGGATCAATTAAAGAATATTCTTATCTTTTATCAATTATCATGCGAACTAGCATTAGCACGATTTTATATTTAAACAGAGCGAATTCTGAAGGATGTAGGCCTATCCTTTGTTCTATACAGACCATTTAATCCACCTAACAGCTCAGTTTGTCATATCGCCTGCATAATAATTTTAGAAGTATCGTAGAGATACTACATGCAATTATGTGATCCAACAGAATAATATTGGTACTGACCTGTAGCAGCAACAGCGCGGACAATGTGGATGCCTTCGTCCATTCTCAGACCTCCATGTACTTAAAACAGAAACACAAATCAACTAATCAACCGATGCCGACAGGACTCGCTACTGAAACTGCAAGTTATATAGCACCAGCTATTTATTCTTCGCCATTATTGAAATCCTCTCAGAATCTGTTCACTCTGCCTATTAATTGGTATCTTTCTGTTCAATTCTCGCCCAAAACGACACCCTCCTTAATATCCGCTCTACCCCTCTGATCCTCTAGAAACCGGACTCGAACCACCTTCGGAATGCACTTTTGGACAACCCTCTGACTAGACGCAGCGCTCGTGAATAAGCTGGTGCCCTGCGCTTGGCTTTCGAGTGGCGCTTTAGAAGTTCTGAGATTACGATTACGTTATCGATTTACAGACGTTTTTCTTTCAGCGTGATTATCCTCTATCTGTCTCAATATCCATGGGAGTGACCCTCGGAATTGCCCTGATGGCGATTGTGTTTGGTGTAGGCCTACCATCGACCGATGCTTTACTATAATGTCGCCATAAGCGTTGTGAGATCAGATGTGATCCGACCAAATGAGACAGGACCAGCACATAGTTGCATGCACAGCTGAATGTTCACTGACCTGCAGTTCCGGTGCTTGGTGCCACGCAGGGATCCAGAGCATCGATATCAAAACTCAGATGAATCTGTCTCGTGGGATCGCTGCAATGAAAATCAATCAACAGATCGATTGGTGAATACGAAACACAAACACACGTGTAGACAATACAAACACCAAGTGCATTGTATGTATGCATGAGCACTTGTTATAGCGCCACTTCAAGATTTCTACTCAGAGGCGCTCCCGACTACAGCGCGGACACTGATTCGGAGTTTCACGCCGAAGCGCGTGAGCAATTGCGAGTGAAGGACTTGCCCAGGGTCCCTACGCGGCGGCTTGAGGTGGATTCGAACCCGCAACCCTTCGGCTGCAAGGCACCGAACATACCCCTACACCACCGCGCCCCACAATATCTATTATAATAGTCCTGTATCGCATAAATGTAGCCTACACTCTTAATGTTATCTACTTTATAATCTTTCATATTTATTTAATGTAGAGTCAAAATGCAATGCAATGCAGGGTCGATAAGATTATACAATACAGTATGCAACAAGTAGTACGTATGTATCATGAAACTTAACATAGCGGATTTTAGGTTCCTATAAAATCGCTATAGCGTATCAGGATACTCGATAGAGCACATTTTTAGGACCTCATAAAATCGTTGTTGTAGGCTACCTCAAATAAAAGCGCTGCAGGCCTACTATTTAATGTTATGTCTAAAACAGGGTCAATTATGCATAACGTAATGTTATACAGCGTAATGTAGGCTAATTAAAGGTAACGTTAATCGCTATTCCTGCCTTCCCTATAATAGCGCTTCATCACCGTAAAAATATGCAACGAGGCGCGCCTCTGAATCTTTAAGTGGCGCTTTATAAATGCTCGATTACAATTACAAATTTACAATTACAAGTACAATTAGGCTATTGCTAGTAATTATGTGATGTTGCCTAAAAGCCCTAAATGCTAGTTTCACACTAGACAATTATAGACTGTAAAGAAAGAACTGGAGAAGGCATTTCGTACTTTGAAGTGACGGCTTCGATTGCCAGTTTCGTGATCTTCTCTATGCCGTGTTCCCTCACGTCTTTCATTCTATAGGCTTTGACGTTGTACTGTGCGAGGATCTCTCTGCGTGACAAACAATTAATCATGCAAATTATATTTAAATTAAGGAGGACAAGCAATCACGCCGATTATATTTAAATTAAAGAGGACAGAGACTAAGTAATTAGCTAATTAATTACCTTGGTAGGTAATTATTGTAATTCTAATTATTAGTTACTAAATCTAAATTACCCATCGCTGCTCCCTAAATTCAGCACCAGAAACGCTTACATTTCTTGGTTTCCCACTACATTGTAGCCATCTTAGTTATATTCCGGGAAGTTTCGAACACTTAAACTCCACATCACAAGGCCAACGGTCAGCCAAGGACGCATCGTGTTGACGAAATCTTTAATGTTTTCCTTGAGAAGAAGAGTTAATAGCTATGCCCCGCATATGCACCAGTTACAACAAGGCCGCATACATGACTCGACCGCCAAACGAGTTGGTTATAGGTAAACATAAGCACATCCCTTCCAACAACATGCTAATTGCAGCGGGCCCTAAGTTCAAGGACTGAAGTAACCTAATTCTTAGGCAAAACAATAGAAACGCATAAAACTGGCAACTGGCCCAGTAGGCTAAAACTGGCCCAGTTAGCTGCGTTGGTAACAGCGTACGTCCCATGCGTTCTGTGCGAGAGTGAGTGCGGATCGCTGTTCACCTCCCGATGGTGGCTTATTTAACAGATTTAAATATCGGTCTGCCACGGTCCGTACACGGGGACCTTAAATGGTGTGGCGCCCATTCAAAAGGGCAGCGGTGGTGAAGGATCTCACCCGATCAATTCATTTAAAAATAAGCAGGCTCAAGGCCATACGTACGGTCGCTATAGAAAACGTGTAGGCTACATTTAGTAGGTGGGTAGCATTACTAGAGGTGCGACACTTGGCCAAAGGTGTAAAATAACGGTCGTCCTTTCTGGTAAGAATTCGCATTGTGTACAAAATAATGTAATACATAATAAAGATATTTATATATAACCTTGCATAAAAGGAACGAGGCTGCATCAATTAGGCCTACAGAATCAGTAAATGACTATAAACAAGTTTAGGCCTACATCTTGGTCAACAAAATGTGTCCTCGCAGCGCCATTAAGGCTATTTTTGTAATAGTTTTCGTGTATGCCATAGGTCACCTGGACAGCATGCAACATACAGAGTAGAGTCCGTCTTATAGGACATACTACGAGTAAACATACTCGTATTTTTGGCAACGAAGTAGGCCTTTCCTGAATGGGACAATCTATTCGACATGATTGTCCCATTCAGGAAAGATATTGTGGCCTAGATTTCCCATACTATTAGAAACAAATTACCCTATTCATCTGTAATCGTACACGTGCGCCAGAGAATTTGTAGCGCTAGTTAAATGCTATAAGCTCAAGTGCCTGCTCATTCACGAGTGCTGGGTCAAGTCAGAGGAATTGTGAAAGACAACATGTTGGAAAAAGACTAAATAGAGAAGAGAGGGGCGTTTCAATGGGTTGTATGTATTCATTCATTCATTCGGGAATTTATATAGCGCCCCTTCAAGGAAACTACTCAGAGGCGCTCCCGACTCCAACGCGCCCAAAAAGAACAGTTTTGAGTTTAGTAAGGAAAGTTTCAGGCAGACTCCCAGAGTGTAGACGCAGCTCTAAAGGAAGACCATTCCAGGTCTGTATGTATGTATGTATACATGTATGTATGTATGTATACATGTATGAGCACTTGTTAGGTTGAGCGACATTCGAAGGTTGAGAGATTGGATGGATCGGTATATAATAAGACTTCTTGAAAAGACGAGACTTCAGGTTTGAATGAAAGTCCGAGGTGTGATAGATCACAGAGATCAACGTAAAGTTGAAGGATTCAGAAGGGAGATATAGTTCCAGAGTCGATGTTCAATGTCTTATATGGACCGGTCAGAGAACTTAAGTAGACCTAGTAACTGGGGTAGGAGCAAAAGAGAGGTGAACTGATGAACTGGACAATAAATAGTTTATGAAGGCTATGTAGGACGGGTGCATTGCAGAGGACTTTGAAACGAATGCATTCGGAGATTTCATACATCGACACAACCAATTCCAGGAAAAGTAAGCGTGTTTTCTTCGCAAAGTACAACAACAGTTACATGTAAGTCCTTAAACGAAGCGCGTATTCTTCGCAGAGTACCGGTACAATAACATATCATGCACACCAATTTTAAAGCCTTCAGGTAATAAAAAGAAACTGCCAAATGCTGTAATAAAAGACAAAGCCAGTGGCTATCGTTCTAGGAAGCTGTGGATTGAATAGAACAACTCAGAGCTAATTATACTTACTCCTCTGGTTCATCGACGTCTCGAAGTCCGATGTAGACGAGATCTTTAAGACTGATGCTAAAAGCAGCAACATTACACACTTAATCTCACGCACTTCTAATTGTTAGTTTATACACATAAATGTATGAATATGTATATATTATTATTTCATATAGACACATATTCAAGCACACATACACACATAAGGGCGCTCTCTCGCATCTTCTCACTCCCTCAAGGTGTTTCTCTTTCCACGGGGCTACTGCGCCAAGGGCGCCTCTGAATAGCGTATGCTGCGATACGACAAGGTTTTTATAGGCGCCATAATTATGAATATTCAAATATTCAAATACATGCATACATTACTCTCGGACTCGTGGCGACATGCTCATTGGACAGAGCATGCTCACGCTATTGAATATGTCGTCACAAGTCTTATATAGACGTCAAGACGTTTTGAGTTTTAGAAGATTTGACATGTGCACCTGCTGTGCAGACATCCTTGATGACATTATTAGGACCATTTCTGTAGCGCCGTTTCATGAATTAAGCCGAAAATATGCTTACCAAGGTTTGACCCAGCCGAACTCCGGAAGGCCCTCTGGAATCTCGTCCTTGAGTTCAGATGCGAGGAAGGCAAGTGGCATTCCGTGGATGTTTCCGGAAGGCGAACTCAATGGCGGATTGATGTCGGCGTGGGCATCGATCCAGATGACTCCGATGTTTGGATTGCCCTGGGCGTGGCCGTGAATGGATCCGATCGCCAGACTGTGATCGCCTCCGAGGGTCAGGCATAAGTGCCGCCGCTGCACGCTCTCCGCAACGGCATCAGATATCTAAAGGAATGCAGCAGAGGTCTAAAGGAATGCAACAGAGGTCTAAAGGAATGCAGCAAATATCTAAAGGAATGCACCAGAGGTCTAAAGGAATGCAGCAGAGGTCTAAAGGAATGCAGCAAATATCTAAAGGAATGCAGTATAGGTCTAAAGGAATGCAGTATTAATTTTGTGCAAGCAAGTTATTGAGCGCCAGCGTGTTAAGTTATGTATACATACCATTTGCCATTTGGGCCTAATGGCAGTTCTTTAAAACCTCTCCATTATTTTACGTAAGAGCTTGTACAGCAATTTTTGTAACTGCAATTGAAAACTTAATTAGAGCCACTTTGCAGGCGTTTTAACTGTTTAGAAAGTTGGACAGCACAAGCCATACCAGGCATTTCAGAAATTAAGAGACGAACTCATGCAACATACGGTATATTAGGCCTAAGCGAAGATAGTCCTCTGTCTACATATATTTCGACTTTCGACTGTGGAGCCTACCCTTTTGTTAGCTTTTCCAACGGCTCTCGGTCTCTTGATGTTGTCGAACGCGAGGTCTTCGTCGATTTCCTCGAAAGTCAGATCACCCAGATCATTGGCACGAACTTCTGCATAAAAAGAACCGAATTTGTAAACGTAGGACCTGCATGACTAAATGCAATTGAACAATCAAGACACAAGATTTATTGCAGCCTTTCGGATAATCTTAACAGGCGCTTAGCATTAAAATTATTATTCTTATTTCTGCATTTAGTAGGCCTATGTGACGCTATCCAAGCATCAATCGATGACGCCGAATAATAGTGAATGAAGGAGACTCGAAGTCCATGCATGTGCGTAGCAAAAAAAATTCGGACGGGGGTTTAAAGATTTTCGGGGTTTTCATTGAAAATGGTCGCAAAAGTTCAGGTTTTTTTGTATTTCGCATGTTAAAGCATATGAAAATTTTTTCGCAAACATATTTGGGGGGTTGAACCCCTAAAACTCCCCCTAAATACGCCCTTGGCTCGAATCCGTACTCTCCGCGTTATACGCCAAGCGCTCTAGCCAATCGGTTATACCGCGCCTAGAGAACAATTTTGTCTATCTAAAATTGTCGTCAAATGCGCTGAACTGCTCGGTCAAACTCCTAGAACCAAGGTTGTTGGATCACAGAGCAGTAAACCCGTTTTCTCGACAAATTACTTACGAAATTATGAAATGACTATTGGTGATAAAATCTCGCTAAAATCTCTAAGCATTCAACAAGAGCGAATAAAAGTTGCTATTTATTACGTGTAACATGTTGACCTTGGAACTCGACACGCGCGTAAACAACCGTATTAAAACAAATTCTAACCTACATTTATGACAACGTAGGTTGTAAAATGTGCGCAAACACCGAGGTGTACACAAATCCTAATTTATATGAGTACATAGTTTGACCATGAGAAGTGCATAGTCAAAATTACAATAATATGTACATTATATCATTTTATATAGGCCTATGTAATATGTATGCTGTAACAAGTGCTCAGAAATGCCTGCAGTCATAAATAATTGTGTTTCTTATAAAATTATCGGACGCAACTATGAACGCCGTCCAACTTCGGGAGTGTTGTGTCGTAATATGTAAGTTTAACGACTGGTCACTTAGTACACCTGGTGTGGTTCGATGTTACTAAGGCTCGCTCTGAATAATTGTCAACAAAGTAGTTTCACGTGGGCACCTCGCTACTAAATTTAGCTCGTATCCTTAAAGCAGGTGTACTGCGTAAGGAGGTACATGTACATACGTATGGATCGATGCATGTATGTATACAGGTAAGTATGTATGCAAGAATGTATGGTATGCAAGTATGCAGGTATGTGTACGTGCAGGCATGTATGTAAGCATGTATGCATGTATAGAGGTATGTAAGTATGCAGGTATGTATGCAGGTGTGTATTGCATGTATTCAAGTATCTACACGTATGTAGGCTATGCATTATGTCAATGAATGAATGCATACAAATTCAAACACTGGTCACAGCGTGTTTCAAGTACAACTCAGAGATGAAATTTGAATATTTAATCAACTTTTTCGATAGCAATTCGAGGACATTTATTTTTCTATTTCTTTAGCGCCGCAACACATTGAAAATCTATTGGTGGTCACAGCACGAATTGCATGCGAAGGACTCGCTCCAGGCTTTTCTAAATACGGCGATTATCTTAAGGGGATTCGAACCCACACGTGGCGTGTTAAGAGGCGATCACTAATTGACACTAAACCATTCAGCCGTGACTAAATGCCAGAAGATCGTGTAGCCTATGTGGGGTCAAGCGGTTCAATGACCGTGTAGTGCTCCCGGTTTATTGAATCGGTTGTCGCTAAGCGACTGTCGTTACATTTTTCGCAGTACATTAGCTCTGTTGAATACCAAGGATATACGTCTTACTGAATTCGTCCAGCTGTTTGATAATTCCCGCCTCTCTCATCCGATGTGGTCCATGTTCTACGCCACCCTTTGGCTGAAAACACAAAACGATGCAATTCCATTATAATAATATCATATAAACTAAGCCAAGGAAATAATAGTAGCCTAAATGAATAGTAAGCATTCATTCGTTTATTCGCCTCTTAACTAAGGTAATAATAATAATAAATGAGTGCACTCATTCTTCTTTTTCTAATTAAATTATTTGAGGTATCAATTTTAGTTTGCAATCAATTTTGACATCAACGGATTCGGCAATTTTTCCATTTTTTTATTTTTTCCACAATTTTTAAATTAAGTGTAGGCAGCGATATTTTCTTAAATACAAGTCCTAATGTCATGTACAGTGGACTGTCTATGACGACAAGGCGTATAGCAACGCCAGTGATGATGCGTTAGCTAAAGCATAATCTATATGGACAGAGGCGCTGACACTGTGTGAGGTGCAATCAAAGGCATTTCGGCACCGGCGTTGCATGATGAATACGGGGACATGCCGCTATCTTTTTTGGACGTATTCAAACTGCCCTTGCATTAAGGACAAAAATTATGAGAATTCCGAGTGACCCAGCACTTCATGCCCTCAAACTCCACTGGACAAATAAAATTCGTAGACCTGGACTCTGTCTATAAGAGCACTAAGGCATTATTTTCGACCTTAACCACTCCTGTTATTGACCATTCCTTTCCAGTGAATCCTCTCTGAATCCCATAAAAGTTGCCCAAGTTTAAAAGAAAACGGAACACCCTTTTTTATTAAACAGGTAGCACACTGGAACTAATGGCTACTTTTTTATTCTTCAGGTTTAGCGACATCTCATGGCAACGTGGTGGTCGTTGACGTCATATCAGACATCAATTGCTGCACGAAAAGCCCTGCTATTCAACTAAACAGGGTGTTAGATGGTTGCCATAGCTCTTATTCAAGTGGTTAACATATTGCAACGTCTTTTCATTTATTAGCAAAGTATAGGCCTATATATACATGATATCAAGTTTACTCGATACCTGTGGCTAATCCACTTTTATACACAGTCTATATAAATGAATGGCGTAAAATCACTAAAATGAAGCGTAGTGGCTTCGGCGTTTATAGTTTAAGGCATCAAAGCGGATAGGAAAATAAAGGTTTGCAACGGTTTCAGCATCTACTCTACCCAATTAACAGCTATGAAGGAAGCCTTTCTGGGGGATTGTTAAAAACAAAAACTGAAGTTCTGTCAGAAAACGTTCGTTTTCGTTTTCCGAAAGTATAATCTGATTCAAATAGGCCTACATAATCTTAAGCATAGGCTGATCTTATAAATTATGCTCGCTGGTCATTGTATATACACCCTATAAATGTATAGGCCCTACACGTGTCGATCATAAATAGGCCTATGAGAAGTTATGAGGTTGTTGATTTTTGAAGTATTATAGATTGATTAATATTGTACATCACTTAATTTGCATCAAGTACGTGTTTTCTAAATCTCAAGAGCTGACGAATATATTGATCACGTTAATAGTAGGCTTACTCGAGATGCATGTAGTGAAGGCTTATAACCTGCTCAAGTTTTTGCTAGTCCTCATATTTGCTGCCCTCGTCGAGTTTATTGGAATTTAATTGGTCCGTAATTTTCTTGGGCCACTGCGTTAAAACGGGCTTTAGCTTTTTAGTTTTCTTTTATGGATCATTAATTGAATGCTTCTGATACAAAGTTCCGACTTAATTTTGTACCTTGAAAATATGTTATTGGCATCGCCAATGGCCTACAGCTGTAACAAGGGGTTAGCGACTCAGCGCACGAGCGGTTCTCACAGGAGGGCTGATATTTGTTGGATGGGTGGGAGACGTCAAATCGCACGATGTCACTTTAAAAACCATAAACTCTTTATATACATGTGCATGTAAACCTAATCCAGTCCAGTCTAATCCGATCTAATCCGATTGAATATACGCCCTAGTCGTAATACGTAAAAGCCTTAGGTAGTACGACTAGGGCGTATATTTAATCGAATTAGATTGGATAGATTTGGATTATGCACACATGCATATAAACAGTTAATGGTTTATTTGCTAAATCGTAGTCAAGAATCATAATCCGATGAAGAAGCCTGTTCCAAACCCAATAGCCTACATCTGGCAAGCTGGAATCATCAGGCTACGGTATATAATCAACGCTAAATAGGAGCTTGAACCCCAAGGACATTAACGAGCCAATAGAACGAACAGGAGACTGGGCAATCAATTCCAAAGTCTTGGGCCAGCCAGATATAGGCCCGATACCCTAACCCTATAGTTGTTCCCTCAAGTATTAGCGTGTCAAGCCCATACTGTTCTCGTTACACGGTCTGCCCGTTGGTTTGTTGCTTTTCAATGACACTTTCATAGCATAGATTATTAGCCTAGCCCTCCTCCTTTCTCCAGGCTTGGGACTGGCATTGCCAGAGTACGAGCAGTGGCGGAGCAAATAATACAATTTAAACTCTGACTTAGGCCTACTGTTAACGAAGTACTACGTTTAAAACAGCCGACCTGCATCTATTCAATGGCAGTGCCAGTCCCAAGCCTGGAGAAAGGAGCAGGGTGACGCTAATCATCTTTTTTATGACATAGTATGCTTAAACAGCAACCAACCAGTCTGTTCAATGGTCACTCCTCATAAACATTTGAACCATATCGACAGATAGTTACTACTGCGGCGCCCCATACCCGAACAGTTTACATGTTCTTATTATAGAACTACGTCTTTGACCCCCTTTTAAAGTGTACACACACATACAAATAGGCCCCGTTCGTATTTTCGGCTGCTGTTAATTGTAAACCTTCTTCTAGTACAGCACCCTTGGCCGCTGATCTTGTGATCGTTCTCCGATCGTGCGTAGAATAGTCTGAGCCGTTATGAAAGTAGACAATGCTGCTGTTGGATGTACATAAAAGCCTATTCTAACACCTGTATACGACGTCTCGGACCGGTGCTAACTGCTAAAGTGCCTCTACATGTCAGGGATCCTTGATGCATAGCTGAAGCTCGCGTTCAACCTTATTGTGCTGTTAAATACCGCCCCACAGCCTATTCGATTATAACGCCTTTGGCGACACATCAGCGATTGATTCTTCGTCAGTGGATATACTGAATTCGTAGTTTATGACTTGTACAGAAGCTACCGGAGAAGCATGACAAATCGTTGTTTGTTATAATTGACAACGGCGTTACAACAGGATCAACGCCTCTAAGCCTAGTCGTAGAGACCTAGGCCAAACAGACGTCGAAAAATAAATAGTGGCACAAGTATGTGTCAGTGCGGTATCGTTTTCAAAGCTGGTACTATCAGTTTCAACATAATGGGAATTTGTCATCGAAGGTCAAGTCAGCACTTTTGTTCAGTTTGCTCTCATTTTAGACCAGTCGGCTGATGCGTCCCTTTGGCGAAATCGAGCTCAAGGACGATATGCTGCATGACGTAATTTAATTAGTTCGAGTATCCTATAATTTGTAGACGTTTCTAGCATATTCTGTCGGCCTGCCAGAGCAGAACGTGCTTCGAGTAAGCGGCACCACATGTGCCACCTAGAAATGTCAACTAAAATGGGTGCATTGACCTTACACTGCCGATTAAATCTCGGATGGCGAGGGAGAGAACTGGCCACCAAGGCACAGAAAAATGAAGTCGTCAACACTTCAAATTTATGGCCGCCTCTGGGGGGGGAAGTTAATAAAGGAATTGCTCTACTTCTTCTTTAGTCGTATTCTTTCTTCTTCGAGCGCATTCTAGAATGTGCCACGCATAAACGCTCACATATAAAGCAACAACTCCGAGCAATACCTGCCAATAACATAATTATTAACGATCGCATAAGCACCAGAGTCATTGAACCTTCAAAAGCCTCGAGTGCTTTAACCTTCCGAGTTTTTTAAAGCACCTGACGAAAAAGGCCTAAGCAGAGTCGTCATGGACCATAGGCTTCGACACCTAGAGCTGTTTTCGTGACCCAATCTGCGTTGTGACTATGAGCGTCATGACGGCGACCATGCAGAACTTCTTTTTGGACATTGCACTCACATGTTCTCTGACAATTACGACTTTGGAATGCGTTGAATAATTATAAATTGCAAACAGTTTTTATGGAAGCAACTCGGGATTCTTCGCTTCATTCGTAATCTCAAAGCACACCTCAAACTGTTTGCCTCTCAGAAGTTGGCGCATCGCAGAAGAAGCGGACTTTTAAACGCACCTCTAAATTCTAATGTCAGTCAACAGCGATGTTTACTGTATCCGGAATTTACTATGGGCTTATACCTGCTCGACAGTGTAGTGGTTAGCGTACTGGACTGTCATTTTGCGTATACGACTAAATCAATATAAATAGGCCGGTTGTTAGGCCTATTTGTTGTCAGGTTGTCTTTTATTCAGCCTCGTTGCTAGTAATTAGGCCCGTCAATATTATTGCGTCATGCATAGGCCTACTCAGCACGTATCTACTCATAACTCAGGCCTTAGAAATGATCGAGTCATCTCTGTAGGCTGTAAACAATTAAGAATCTCGCACGCACGTGCTTTTGACAGGCCTAACTAGTCAGTCGCATACATTCACACGTAGGCCTGTGATCTGTAAATGATGTAATTCGTAATTTTCAAGAAGTCTTACATTACTTGTATATGATGCGCGCACGGTTCGCATCTTTACTCTACAGTTCCAGTGGCAAAACTAGAAGAACAGTTTCTATAGAATCCTACAGACTAACAATTATTGCGGAGGTTGGTCAAGATGAATTGCATAATTTTATATTATAAATACGTAAATGTGGCTACGGCGCATTGGTGTGCGTATTTAGGTGTGTTGGGGAGGCGTCCAGTTGTTTGTAGACCTACGACTTTTACTAGCACACACACATGCTAGTAAAAGGCAACGGTAGCACATTCATCTAATCTAAACCAGTGGCGACTTCTGTAGTAAAGTTCCGTCGTCATGATGTGAATAGCATCAAAGGAAACATTCTTGTATACACCGTCTGTGGAAAACTTCCAAGAGCGTCACTCAAAGACCATTCGGGTACACGCAAACACGGCCATTACAGTCCAAATTTTACACCCGTCATCATGTACGGTATGTGCGTGTAGGTGTGCGTGCGTGTGCGTACTTACCAACTCTAAAGGATGGACGGCCGAGTTGGCACCAGATGTCGTGATATTTAATTGAGAGTTAACCTTCAATTATACCTGCTTAAAATAGAGAATAGAGACAGCTACGTCAGTCTCCTTATTACTCGACGCGCTATAATTCTGATACGACGTGTTCGGACAGAGGACAGGTTCGTTTATAGGTAGTCTACCAAAGATCTTCTTAGACTATTCTAGGAAACAAATTAACCGTGACTTCTCCTGAAGCGAGGTATAGACTATTCCCTGTTTACGCCGACGCGGTTTGCTTTCACCCAGTTTCCGACCATTCATCGTATATTACTCACATCGTTGACCTCTGTGACCCTGTAGGATAGTTTCTCGGTAACCCCATTCATTAGTCTACTATTAATGCGACTATCATTATTTCCGTTTACTTTCACGAACCAATCTTATTACTACGCGCTGACCTTCAGTTATTTTGTAATAGCACAATTATTATCTAATGTTTGGAGCTTCAGGAACCGACTTCCAACACCGCCCGATAACACGATTCAAATAAAATTATTCGCTTCTTCGTATTCTTGACTGTTATTCGAAGTATGGGTCAAAGTGCAGGGTCATTTCTTAATATCCGCGCTTCTCTGTGGCAATTAAGTAGCTCTATCCACTAAGCGTGGCCTCTACTTTGTGGACCAGCCAACAGCGCACCTTAAACCGTGTACCAGAAAAGAGCTTACAACTGCGAGGCAGTTACAAATTTATAGCGTTTTACGGGTCACTGATGATCGTAATCGTAATCTCCAAACTTCTAAAGCGCCACGCGAAAGCCAAGCGAGCTAGGGCACCAGTTTATTCACGAGCGCTGCGTCTCGTCAGAGAGGTTGTCCAAAAGAGTAGTCCGAAGGAGGTCCGAGTCCCGTTTCCAGAGGTTCAGATAAGATTATATTTCGATTGATCCAATCTTCTTTTTGTTCGGTCTATGGCGACTGCCCCACCATATTCGGTTCGTAATTTACCAGGTCAAACGAGAACCATTCATTCACCTGAACTTCGATATTTCTCAGACGTATCTGATTTCGACGGTAGCCTACTCCTAATAAATTACTATTTCGATTATGGCTCAACTTAGAGCGATTTAGACACTATAGCTATAGGCTCAGCAGTCAGCATGCCTTCGATCACATAAACACCTTCATAAAATAGCAATGCGGATGTTTGTTGATCTCAACCTGCGAATTGAGCCGAGGTGAGCGATTAGGAAGAGCAGAAAGTGTTGTTGCCAACTCTCAAAACTTGCCAAGCTGTCGAAGTTCTGTCGTAGCGCTATTTGTTTCAGCTGAAACTTCTATGCGCGTATAAACGAGGTTGAGGGCGGTAGGCAATTTTATGGAAGCGCTTAATAAAAAATATTGTTTCGTAATGCAAGCTGAAAGAGTGTAGTTTAGAAGACGCCGCTATTCAAGCAAGTTGGACTGCCTTCAGGTAAGAGATATACGAGTCAACAACAACATCGACACATTTCGGTCAAGCAAGAGACAAACAGTAGCCGTACTAGTTGACCTAAACTTACATCAGTTACAAGAAACACATTCGTAATCATTATCATGATTAATCTCAAAATTTATTTAGCGCTCCAAATCCAAGTCGCGTGAACCTGCTCATTAGGCTATCTTCTACCTCCCCTCTTTAGAAAATAAATTTGTTTGATTAGCTAACCAAAGGTGTTTAACAATTTACGCACCAACCATATTATTTTATGCAGCTAACCAATTAGAATATTTTTAATGCTACAGGTCCAAATCACTGCGATCTTTCATGCGCACGGGTTGGTAGAATTTTACGTAGACTGCGCGTTGGTCTGAACGCGCTGGTTAACAGCCTATCGACTTCAGAAGTGGCCTCAAAATTGTACAACTAGGCTACTTCTCGTCACCTTCTCAATGCGGCTTTCTTAAACAGTCGACGACAAAATAATGTTTCAGCTGAATGAACGCCACAATTAGACCTATAGGTCGCTTCAAAGCAGGCGTAGAATGAAACCAGATGAAAATGTTGAAAATTTTTTAAAGTATAGGGGTATACCTATCTACATGTAGCACTACGCTTCTCTGTGACCATTTTGTCAGAAATTCTTACGATTCTAAATACTGTACCTATATGTTCAGTTTTTCAGATAGACCCAGGCTGTATTCAGATTGTCAAAAATGAAAACTTACACTGCACCAGCGTAATGTCATACTGCCTTATTTAGCCGTGGTTGACTGGAAGCGC
This sequence comes from Aporrectodea caliginosa, assembly GCA_020284085.1. NCBI lineage: Eukaryota > Metazoa > Annelida > Clitellata > Crassiclitellata > Lumbricidae > Aporrectodea > Aporrectodea caliginosa. Next base: position 140,587 of record JACEVL010001019.1, read on the forward strand.
TTCTGAGTGTATTACTTTGAAGGGCGCTATACAAAAGCTCCTTAAAAATAATAATAATATAATGCACAATAAATTTTCTCATTGGCGCTATGAGAAATTTAGAGCAACTAATACGAGTTGAATTCTCAACTTTACACTTTATTTCCTACTCTCAAAAAAGCTTTTCAAATATTCCCTCATTATTATTATTTCTAACCTGTCCAAAGTTGTACGGAATGCCGATCACGTCAACCTCTTTCGAAAGAGACATGTTGTCGTTGCTGTAGTAGTTGTTTTAGTAGTAGTAGTTGTCGTTGTCGTTGATGATAACGGTGCACACACGCAACTTGCAGTCGTAGGTTCGTCTCGCTGAGCAGAAGAGAAGAAAACTGTGACCAATGCTCGTCGGCGAAGAAGGAAGCTGTCTGAACTTTCTTGGACAGCGGCGACCTTTATACCCCTAATCGGTACCACGATGACCCACCTTCACACCTCCCTCCCTCTCAGTACCTACCCGATACATGCGCAATTCTTCTTCTTCGTCACGTGACGAAAGGTGTCACGCGTCGGAAAGTTTATTAGGAAAATCTTGAACGTTTAATTAGCCCCATGCATCCTTAACCAGTCTTAACACGCTTGAACTATATATATATATATATATATATATATATATATATATATATATATATATATATATATATATATATATATATCGTGGCCTATTGTTGATCTGTATACATGTAGCCTATGTATGCATAATTGCATAAAAATTATGCATAACTCAATAAAATATAAATATGCACCGTGGACAAATGAATGTATAATTATGCATAACTACATATTTATTATATATCATCATGTGTTTACAGAATTTATAATTATGTATGTATGTATGTATACACTATATATATATATATACTCTATATATATGCATATGGAAACTTAGCCCTATATATTTATATAAATATAGCCTATACGTTTCAATGTGTGTATATATATATAAAGTATATGCACATACATATATGTACAGAGTATATATACATATATAATTACATAACATGTAGGCTATATATATTTATGTACGCATCTACTGTGCACGCACTGCCTGAGTGTGGGATGGCCAGTTTGGTCATGCCCGGCATGCTGTACAATTCTCGGGCGTAGCCGGTCGTTCTTTGCGACACACGTTCCCGTTGTCACAGTTTAATTCCTAATGCTAGCGAGGTCGTATTTAAATCATGTTGCATCTCCCATGTTCACATAATATGATTGTCTGTCATGGGGCTATTTCTGGCATTTCAGCGCATTGGTCTTCTTGAGGCCTGTTCTTAAAGCCGACAGGAAAGTTCCGATGTACATAATATGCTGTCATCGCATAGACGCCTATGACAATAGGCGTGCGAATAATATAAGCCTATAATAGAGGTGTATTCGTAATCGTTATCTCGAGATTCCAAAAGCTAAATCGCCGGAACCAGCTTATCTATAGGCGCTCAGTCAAAGCATATACATGTAGGTAGGCAAGGTCAGGTTCGGTTCCAGGCCTGACCCCTTTGGATCTTCACCTTGAACCTATTGAACCCGCCTATTAATTTTGTCTTGACTAAGCGCCTGTGAATAAGCTGGTTCCCGAGATTTCTCTTTTTGGGCGCTGTAGAAATTTCGAGATTATGTATACGATATATATATATACATTATATATATATATATATATATATATATATATATATAGCATACATATTATGTGATGTATCTTATTCGAAGCATTTTTTTATATCGTGCATAGAGCATCCAGTACACTTTATACGGTATTTCGTATACACAGTAGGCCTACTTATATTTTCCAGTCACTTGCTGAACGATATTCCGATATACTGGATGATGAGAAGGTTGCCGGTCACATTGTCATGGTCCAGAGAGCGATGATCAGTTTATTGTTTTTATATAGGCCTTAGTAGTCAGTGGTGCATTCTCAGGAAACGGTTTATCTGTTTATATGGCGTTAGCCAGAGGTCATTTCGCAATACCCCAAGGTTTCGCCCTTTGTCTGAAAAGATGGTGCCTAATAAGGCATGAACAGAGGTCTCATTTCTGGCATCTGTGGGAGCAGAAATTTCAAGTCATGCCACAGTCGAATTGAGGACTTGGGTACCCCCACCCCGCTGGCTGGTTCGCCCTTATACCACTGAAAAACAACCGGTCGGAGAAGCTGATGAATATATAAGTAAGCGAGTAAGTAAGTAAGTATATTTTTTATTAACCAATTGCTAATCGCACTTTGGTGTAGTAACAGACATCTTACAAATACAGTTAAAAGTAAACAGCATCCTCACAATTAAACGTTTTTTCGCATCAAGTAAGTTAGTAAGTAAGTGAGTGAGAAAATTGCCAACCGCACCTTGGTGTGCAATCAATATACATGAGTGGGCAATTCAAAAATCGTCGAGAACTTCGCCACTGATCGTACTTTGGCAGTGCCAGTCCCAAGCCTTGAGGAATGAGGAGAGCGACGTTAATGATCTGTGTTATCACACAGTGTCGTTAAACTGAAACTACTAAATCGTCGAGGAGCTTCGATCATGCTAAATAACTTGCGACCAAATAAAATATCGAAGTGATATAGGAATGACCACTGATTGCTCCAGAAAATTTCACAGACGTGCGCTAGAATTTTCGAAGTATTTAGGAGTCAGGTTCAAGGTTTCAAGTCGCCAAAACTTCTGAGTAATCTCTGAATCAGTCGCCGTCTCTAGTCTCCTTCCACCTCTTTGTTTTTCTCAATATTTTCCCCAATTACTTGAATTCGCACCACGAATTTTCCTGTCCGATTTCACGCGTTAGCCCACTTTCGTTGCATCTTCGTTCTGTTTTCCGTTGTTTCTCATAGAGTTTTCCATTGCTTCATACTCTAGTAAACAATATTTATTACGATGGCCGCTCCTTATTTTACAGTTTTATGACCATATCCAGCCGAAACCAGTTTGGAGCAAACTTTATGGCCATGCACCTTCGTCGGATTAGCCCCCGTATAGGCTACGTGCATTCCCACTCGCATTTCGCTTCTACCTGAATTTTCCCCCACTACATGTTGCCAACCATAAACAGCCTAAAGTGTAGGCCTAGGTCCCATTCTAATATTTATGCCACGGTGCAAACTATATGAGCTATAATTAGTAAATGTACTTCCACATGACTAATTTCTTTGTATTGAGCCCCCATTACTCTTCGTTCCACTTGAATTGCTTGACACCATTTCGGGCGGGCTATTGTTGTGTATTGTTGTTGTTTATGATCATCGCTACGAGATACATGAAACAACTGGAATGAATTTGGCAGAACTGAGAGATGCGACGGCGGACAGAAGGAAATGGAGAGGCTTGATCATGAAGGTCGCTAGAGTTCCAGGAACTGACAGCACAAGGTAACAAGGTATTGTTGTGAACCAATTCCTCGTACACGCCCAAGGTTTAGAGATCTTTAGCTTGTTATTCGACGATTCACTTATAGGGTATGGCACGTGCTTAGGTATTCTACTAACTCGTAATCATGGAAAGGCTTTGGTACTCGTGTGTTTAGAAACACGAAGGCCTGTATATCCTGCTTTCGTTGTTGTGTCAAATGCACGTTGGTCATGTTTGTTTCCCTGCGGTAGAACGAATTTGTCGGGCGATGCGTTCATTGTCAGCCCTTGAACGATCTTTAACGTCAGTGAATTCGAACAAGGACAAGTGGACCAGTTACACGACAGAGCTTCCTTTCTCCGGATGTTCAAAATATTTCGACTGAAAAATAGATTTGTTTTATTACTGGGATCCACAACAACAGCCGCGTGCATTTTCCTTTTGTCTAGATAAGACAATTAGATTTACAAAACGAAATGGTTGCGGCAACTGTTGTTATAGGAACCAACTAACAAAACGAAGCTATTTTCAGCCGAAATCTTTCGTCGTTTACAGCTTTATTAATAGGCAATTATATGCATTATAGAATGGCCTCCCGCTCCAACTCAGAAACGTCCATAGTTTCCTTTTGTTTAAAAGCCAACCACGCGTGTATCTCTTCTCTCCGGTTATTTAAGTTTATTCTGTGTGCACGTTAGTTAACTAGTTAAGATTTGTTCTTTGATAACTCATCCTTTGTTCCATGTCTTTTAAAACAGAGACTTCATAGATATTTCCCGACCACCTTATTACTAGCATTACTTCACTTGAGGGTGACCCTTGTCAGCGGAACTTAGGCCCTTTTAGGACTCCCCCTTTGAACCAAAACCATCATTGTTTATCTTCTCTTTCGTCAAACCTTTTGTTCAACTGGTTTCAATAACAGCGTGGTTATGGTTATAATGTAATGAAACATTTATATATAATGCAATTAAACAGTTATATAGCGCCCCTTCAAGACATCTACTCAGAGGCGCTCTCTGTGCTATCCAAAATGATGTCATTACGAATGAATACATTACATCAGTTAGCAAAACAGTGCACAGTAAGCTGAAAGATTCACCAGTGGCAGGCCCACGCACACACGAGGAACCAACCAACGGATTCCCGCCAACATCTAAAGATGGCATGGATGTTCAGAATCTCTGAACCAAGTTGTGTCGATAGAATAGAGCGGCGACAGGTGCAGTTTATTTAGGCCTGTAGGCTATAGTTACCCAGTCACACATTCGTATGTCCCAGGCAGCGGAAGCCATTTCCATTCAATAGGCTATGTTGTGCTCTGCGGAGCAGTGGCGTACGGAGCTCAAATGCCGCCCGGGGCGACGGCCCGAAATGCCGCGCCACGCACTTCATTTCCGGAAAATTTTCTAAATTTTCTTTGTTACTTCCGCAAAAATTTCTGATGACTTTTTTTTTTTTTTTTGCTTTTCCCCTCTTATACTATCGTTCAGTATCGTTGTTCAGAAGCCGCCCTGTCCTCCGCCCGTCAGCCGCCCCCTCATTACGCCACTGTATGCTATTTAGTGGAATTTTTCTTCCTTTCCTTCCTTCTTTGTCTACTTTTTATTACTTTCTCTTTTACTTTTTCAATTTTTTTCTGCATTCACTCCTTCTTTTAGTTTTTTTCAACCCTATTTTGCCGCCCCTGCCCAAGTGCCGCCCGGGGCTACTCGCCCCCCCCCCTGCCCCCCCCTCGGTACGCCACTGCTGCGGAGTTATCTAGGGAAAGTGATTTGAGCTTCCATCTAATCATACGTCTCTCCCAGTCTTCCTGGTTCTTTTCCCGGTATCGCTTTCTCTTCTATCCCATCCTCTGTATGGCCTATAGGTACTATACGCCTACTCTTCCTCTTCTCTATGTCTCAATATGTATGTATGACTCAGTATGAGCACTTGTTGTAGCGCCCCTTCAAGATTTCTACTCAGAGGCGCTCCCGACTACAGCGCGGACACTGAATCGGAGTTTCACGCCGAAGCGCATGAGCAATTGCGAGTGAAGGACTTGCCCAGGGTCCCTATACGCAGCGGAGCGGTTTGAGGTGGATTCGAACCCGCAACCCTTCGGCTGCAAGGCACCGAACATACCTCTACACCACCGCGCCCCACAATAGAGACATAGAGAAGAGGAAGAGGTCTCAATCTGTCATGCTTTTCCCGTCTGTGCTTCTTTCCAACTCTTCCTCTTTTAATTCTTTCGTTTATAAATACCTTTCCTTTAGCCTGTCGTTCTTTCATTCCCTAACTCACGTCGTCTATCTCTCTTTCCTCCTTCATTCATTCCGTTCATTCCTTCTGAGGAGTAGCCTATTTCTTGAGGTGGCGCTATATAGATTTACGATTACGATTCTTTCGCTGTTTCTTACTTTCTTTGTCTCAGGTCGTCTAGACATAATTGTCTAGACATTATTTACTTATACCTCACTTGCATATGAATGAAGACATGTTCTGAACATAGGTTATTATTCAATTAAAATCAACCCACGTATCTGTAGGCTGCACACGTGCTTTCAAACTGGCCCGGTCTAAGGGCCGCTGGTCCCCTGTCCACCAGGTCCTGCAGAAAACAGTTCAGAGTTTGATAAATTGCTAGCAGGACCACGCAGGTCCATTTTCGTAAATGGGGCTTTCCAAGTAGCAGATACGTACACACTTACATACATGTACACTGTGTCCGGATGAAAAGTAGAACACAACAAAAAGTGTCATAACTCGGTCAAAACTATCAGTATTTACCTGAAATTTTAAACACAACAACAGTGACCATATCTACACGAGATCCTAAAGCCGTTTGGAAATGTTCGTGAATTTATCATATTTATGAGCGTTTATAGGTAGTCTACATACATTGAGTCTACATTGAGCACTGACAAATTAAAGTTTCCAACATGGGCCCTTACATATTACATAAGAAAGTGAAGTTCAGCTACAGCTGGTGTTCAAAATGTCCTCCTCGTTCACGGACACATGACCGTAGACGTGGACGCCACTGTTTGATGGCCCGGTCGATGATCGCGTGGTCAAACAGCTGCCACTCCTCAACCAGACGCGCCCTTAGATGATCGACGTCACGAATACGGGAACGATAAACAGTACACTCCAGATTTGGTAGTCAACTGGATTGAGGTCTGGACTGTTGGGTGGCCACATCTGTGGTGATATGAAGTCGGGTGTCTCCCGGGACAGCAGAGCAATGGTCTCACGTGCTCGATGCGCAGGGGCACTGTCTTGTTGGAATGTGAAGTAGCCGCCAGAAACCTGCTTGATAGCAGGTAGCAGATGTTGAGTGAGCAGCACATCGCGATAGTACGCTCCATTTACCTTCACACCCGGCTCAACAAAGATCAAATGAGTGCACCCCAGGGTTGACACACCGACTGAGACCATTAGTGACTTTGAAAAGTGTGAACGTGTTTTGAGGAGACGTTCAGCAGGCACGTGTTTCTTGCGCGTCCCAGCCGCCGCATAAACGCGATCATTCTGGAGGTTGACAGGAGGAGCGACGGTAAAAACTTTTTCGTCCGTAAACCATATGAATGGGACTGTGTGCTCAGGGTATTTCTTCAGCAGCTGCTTGACGCGTACAAGACGTGTCAGTTTGTTTCTTGGTGTTAGATCTTGCGCTCGCCTCTTCTTAAAACAAACCAGCTTCAAGTCCTTGGCAACGATTTCGTGTACTGCGGTCTTCGGAATCCCAATATCCCTCGCAATCTGACGCACCGTTCTATGGGTTCCCGGTGCATCTTCTTGGCTTAATGCCAGCCTTTCAACCAACTCGACGTTTTCAACAGTGCGTGTCGTGCGTTTTTGGCCACTGCCAGGTTTTCGCTTCACTGTGCCGGTTTCATCGATCTTCTTCAATAGCTTACTCACAGACGAAAGACACCAACCTTTATTCGAAAATTCATTCAGAAACCTTCTCGCTCCATAACCATGTTCTTGCCGCAGTACTTTAATTAAAATTTTATCTTCTTCTGTAAACGCCATTTTTGTTGTGCTTAGACCAAAACAAGTGACGTATTTCATCGATGACGACGTCACAGCGTCTGCGTAAGTAAGGGCCCATGTTGGAAACTTTAATTTGTCAGTGCTCCATTGCAAACGCTCATAAATATGATAAATTCACGAACATTTCCAAACGGCTTTAGGATCTCGTGTAGATATGGTCACTGTTGTTGTGTTTAAAATTTCAGGTAAATACTGATAGTTTTGACCGAGTTATGACACTTTTTGTTGTGTTCTACTTTTCATCCGGACACAGTGTATATGCAGACATGCAGACATACATATATGTACATACATGGTGGTGGTGGTGGTGGCGGCGGCGGCGGCGGCGGCGGCGGCGACGACGACGACGACGACGACGACGATAATGATAATGATAATGATAATGATAATGATAATAATAATAATAATAATAATAATAATAATAATAATAATAATAATAATAATAATAATAATAATAATAATAATAATAATAATAATAATAATAATAATAATAATAATAATAATAATAATAATAATAATAATAATAATAATAATAATAATAATAATGTAATATTGTATGAGTTCTTTGAAGTTATGCCATTGTTGAAATGGCACATTCCAGAAGTGATTTCTTTTGTTTTTACTTGGCACTTTAGCAGATGTGCCAAGTCTAAATTCTTGAGTGTCGGGATGGTTTCATTATCGGAATATACCGAAGCACTTGCGAATAGTAGGTTACTGTATCTATGCTACTGGCTTGGCCGGATCATATGTAGGTCTATCCACTGTTATTATCCTGTAAACAGAGTAAATAAATGCATGCAAATTAATGTGATTATATCAGTTATTTAATTAATATTATGCACGTAGGCTCACATTATCACATAGAGGACAACTGTAAACTGAGTAACAAGCTCCTCTAAAACATTCGGAATGTTTGTCGAAAAGCGAAATGAACGCATTCTGCCATCGGCGCCTTGGTCTCTATAATCACTTCTTCGGCTAAAAGTCCTTTAGCCATCCATTACAAAATTGTACCTCTTACCTATAACGCCATTCAAACTTCACAACCCTCTTACATTAGCCAGTTATTCACAATCCAACCGCCCGGGTATACTCGCGCATTATCACATATTTCTCTATCTCGGCCTCCAGTCTGCTCCTCTCTGAAATTCTGCAACAGCTCCTTAGTCCATGCTGCACCAGCTCTTTGAAACGGACTTCTAAAAGATCTCCGTCAGTTTGTTCATCCTCCAATCTCGCCTCTTAATTAATTTTCACCTCTTGTCTTCTCGCACACCTCTGCTACTTTCCACTGACGACAGAAAACCGAGCTCTTTTAACTATCACATCCTGAGTCTGTCCTAAACACCACCATACGCTCACCGATTACAACCGTAGCACCATCGACTTGACCTCTCCGGATTCTGACCTGGCATCGGAACGAACATACATGTAGCAACCTGGCTATGCGACTTTGATTTGATTGGCACCGGCTAATAAGCTGATCTCCCTGACGTGGTTTTTGTGGGAGCTGAATTTTTTTCTCGAAGATTTACATTACATTACATTACATTACCCATTGGAGGTGTTAAGGTATTGGTGACACTCGGGCACGAAGAGCAGAGACACGATCAGCACAGACGCGGGATCGCTTCCCACAACCCTCCCAAAGATCGACTCAGCCTCGACAAGTGGCGTTGGTAAAATGAGCAGTAGGACAGATGGGCGCCTTGCATGGCTGCCAAACAGTTAAATGCGACTATTGTAATAACTTGTTATCATCCGTTCATACTATGAATATTGTGATCATACTGCGGTGTGTCAGTTTGAAACAATAAACAAAGATTATTATATTCGTAACCAACTTCCGGTCTCCACGACTTTCAAAATGGGTGGCGACAGTCACCGCAACTTCTGACAATGTGTTGAAATATTTTGCACGACGTGACAGCGTTATTTTTCTTTGAAGTAGGTTTGGTTCAGGCAAGGTGACACTTCTTTGGTGGTATCGTGTTGGTTTCAATGTCGTCAACATGTTTACACAGTCGTTAAGCAGCTGTGAACATTATGTACTTCGTTATCTGCGAGTGACCTTACAACGGCGGACAAATCAAATTCCTAAGAAGGTGAGGGGTGGGGCGAGCTGTAGGAGGGGATTGGTCAACACTCACCACCAGTTTGTGGGACAAAGTTGTGCCCTTTGATATACCGTCCTCCTGGAACATTCTCCCACTACAATTTGCGTACTGCAGTCGGTAGTTGCCTTCGACTTCGTACAGCATATATATGTACATCTGCAAACTGTCTGAAGTTTGATCTGTTAGAGTAGATAGTCATAGGTACAACGCCTTTGTGAGGTGCCTAGATATACCCACTAACGTATTGTGCATGAATAGTATAGGCCTATTATCAGGGATCTGTTGGGACCGGAACGCACCTGAACGGCGTTCCGGTTCTTTTTTTGACGACCGCAACGCCGTTTCGGTTCCTTTTTTGATTAACATGGCGCCTGAAGGCGGCGTTCCGGTTCTTCCTGAAACCGACGTTCCGGTTCTTCCTGAAACCGACGTTCCGGTTCTTTTTTGTCTCTGACGGGATCACTGCATGCCTGTTATGTTGATCAATATTTCAGTTAATTATTTATTTCAGAGGCAACTGTTAAGCTAATCTTATCTAATCTAATGTCAGTGAACTTCATGATTTTCTGGGTGTTAATTTGATTTTGGTGCGCCATCGGTTGGTGCCTTGTGCTTTAGACACCGATGTTATAGACGTGTATAATAATGATAATAATAATCCGAATACTTCCACAGCGTCTTTGACACCCTTTTGTTTTCGTTCATTCGGAGAATAGGCCTAAGGGTGACTTTGAACTTTCAATCACTCTGACCACCTGCGGATCAAGGACATTAAAATGCATGAAAGGGAAAGTAAACAAGACTGTAAAAATATTGATCAGGTTTGTTTTAAAATCTGATATTCTAAATCAGAACTGTTGATGTCGGTTTCCTTTGTCTTTCGTCGAAATTTATAATGACCTTTGTTTAATTATCTGCGCATTTGAGGGTTACAGTTAGTTACAAGCGACTTCTGTGTCGAAAGCTGTATAAGATTTGACCTCTTCGCCATCCCCCCCCCCACGCCAGCACAGCTCAACGCCGCGCCCTTGCAAATGTGGGCCCTTTTTCGTGAAATAACCTTCCTCTCGCAGAAAGAAATAGTTGAAAGTGCACAGATGATCGTGCATCGATAGTAGGCCCTATACCAGTCTCCAGTTATAGGCCACCACCAATTTACTCGTGTACGGTTGAAATTACAGTCTTCTATGTTATTTCCGATCGTTCATGGTTTCACTGAGGCAACGATATCGTATCATCAAGTAATGCTAAAGAAACATTGCCAGTAAATATATACCCTAATAAGACTTTTCACCAGTTCAAAACAGTGCAGTGTTAAAATTATCGGTCAGCATTGGATAAACTGTACTTTTTAAGGGTCTTAAATGTATTACGCTGTCAATATCCGGACGTATAGGCCTAGAAGTCCATAAGAATATACGTACTGCGCTGGATATAGACAATATAAATTCCCTCCTCATTGGTCTTCCCAATGTCCGTCTTCTTCCTCTCCAGTCGGTACTAAACTCAGCGCTAGACTGATTTTCCGTTTCCCACGATACTCCCACATATCTGCCTACAAAGTTCTATATGTTTGAACAGCTACATTAGCTGCCCGCATTCAATTCAAAATCCTTATTCTGATCTTCAAGGCCCAGCGCGGCCTTGCCCCGAAATAGCCTACTTAATGGACCTGGTTCTTCGGCTTCATTCAGCTTCCTCTCACCGTCCACTTCGCTCTTCTAATAGACTTGACCTTCTGGTTCCCCGTTCTAGAACTCGATCTTTTACTTCGATTGGTCCCTCTCTTTGGAATGCGCTTCTCCTTCTGTTCGCACTGCAATTCTGTCTGGCAGCCTCTCCGCCTTTCTCTCTTCTCAAAACCTGCTTCTTCTCTCGAGGTCTTGCGCACTGAATGGTTCATCCTACAACAGCGCTTTATATATGGTTAGATATAATAATAATAATAATAATAATAATAATAATAATAATAATAATAATAATAATAATAATAATAATAATAATAATAATAATAATAATAATAATAATAATAATAATAATGATAATAATGATAATAATGATAATAATGATAATAATGATAATAATGATAATAATGATAATAGTGATAATAATAATGATAATAATAATGATAATAATAATGATAATAATAATATAATGATAATGATAATGATAATGATGATAATGATAATGATAATGATAATGATAATGATAATGATAATGATAATGATAATGATAATGATAATGATAATGATAATGATAATGATATTGATAACGATAACGATAACGATAACGATAACGATAACGATAACGATAACGATAACGATAACGATAACGATAACGATAATAATAATAATAATAATAATAATAATAATAATAATAACAATAACAATAACATCACTTGCATTAACACTAAGGGAAGCAGTGGACTTGATAAAAGATCGAGGCAGTGACGATCATTTATTCCTACCCATCGCCGCCAAATGGCTGGCGTCAGGAACCGATGGTGATGATGATGGTGGCGGTGGTGGTGGTGATGATGCACATGGCCAACTATTATAATTGATACGCATTAATTAACCCGGTCATCTCATAATTCCTATATCTGCCTGTTGACTATTTTTCTATCGAACTTTATCGTCACTCATATTTTAATTTGTATATGGCTATTGATCTTTCTCGGAAGCCAATCAAGTGTCTTGTTTCTCTGGTTGACCGAAATCCAGATCGATGCCCTTCGCAAGGGAGCTAAATACTAGGCCACTACACGTACACTGCTTCATTCTGGATAATAATTAAATTAAGGTATCGATAGTTATAGCCTTAGTCCTGCATATAGATCTGTGTACAACGTGATATGGACGAACACTCGCATGCCTAACAACAAAGCATAAACTTGTAATCGTTGCGCTGTGTTGCCTAAATCTGAAAAGGCTTTCAAAACGCTCATTTATGCCTGTAATAAAATCATATTCATCCACTTGTGATTCTTCTCCAAACGCCATAATAATGTTGCGCTATAGTTCGTTGATTTGGCCTCGTCAATCGATCTCTGATCAATAGCCTATCGGTGGCACAGTACACGTGCTGATAAAACCTTGATCAGGCTTCGAAAGAATGATTGACTTAACGTTAGGGCCTATCGACAACCCACAGATAGCCGCCTGGCTGCCGCCACACCTTTGGATTTGGTAAACCTTCCTTAGAATGGTAACATAATAATAATAATAATAATAATAATAATAATAATAATAATAATAATAATAATAATAATAATAATAATAATAATAATAATAATAATAATAATAATAATAATAATAATAATAATAATAATAATAATAATATCTTTTCTTTAATAAGCGCCCGACAAACGCACTGCGCTGTACATTTACATGTTATGCAATTGAAATCTTAACTACTAACAGAACAGACAGCTTGCAATACAACGGCGCTAATAGCAGCCTACAAAGCATATCCGCCCAACGGGGGCTCGAACTGATCGGTACCTCTCGGTCTCTGTGCCAGATGTTATCCAATGCGCCACGGGCCCCCCTCACATTGTAAACGATCGAATCGAATGCCTAAATTTAAATCTAAATTTAGACGTTTAATCTATGAGCTTAGCAGGTATGTTTCAAGTACTCAAGTTTCAAGTACAAGTACTTTGGTCTCAAGTACAAGTACGAGTAGCCTACAATTAAGTAGGCTTACTCAGATTACAAAACAAGTGGACGTGCACGGGTACCCCAATACCAAGGAAATATTTATGGAAGTAATATTTTTGACAATTTCGCGGCAGAAGACCTTTACGCGTGCGCAACCTTCGGCGCATGCGCATTGTTCAAAATGCGTTACTTCCTTTCAGTATTATTGGCGTCGTGAGGGTCGGCTAGGGTCAGGTTAGGTCTCGTAAGTGTCGGTTAGGGTCAAGTTAGGCGTTGTGACGGTCGGTTAGAGTCAGGGTTAGGGCTAGTGTCGTCATAAGATAAAATGTTAAAAACTTTCCGCCGCAGAAGTAATTTCTTCATGCTCTGCGGAACGGAATCTTCCGCCGCAGAAGCACTACGCAATGTTTTTTTTACAATTAACAACGATCGATGCATTTTCACTGATTATGTCGTAAGACACATATTATATGCACTCGTTTAAAATTATTGGTGTAGGCCTAATTTCTTGCTCTTGAGAAATATCAGCCTTATGAGCATATTCACTCATATATGAACTATGTAGGCTACACCAAAATGCGGTTAGCAGTTGGTTTTTTCAATAAAGGATATAGATATACTTACTTACTTACTTACTTGCTTGCTTGCTTGCTTACTCACTTACTTACTTACTTACTTACTTACTTGCTTACTTACTTACTTACTTGCTTGCTTGCTTGCTTGCTTGCTTGCTTGCTTGCTTGCTTGCTTGCTTGCTTGCTTGCTTACTTACTTACTTACTTACTTACTTACTTACTTACTTACTTACTTACTTACTTACACTACTTACTTACTTACTTACTTACTTACTTACTTTACTTACTTACTTACTTACTTACTTATATTCGATATAATTATTATTATGCGGTTTTCAAAATTAAGCCACGCACACGTTCAACAGCTGCGTTAGATGCAGGCGCACCATGCACTAGGCTAAGTGCTGGGTCAGACAGTTTGTCAAGAAAACCTAAAGCATTGTCTGGCTATTATACGACCCTAGACTAAGTGGCGAGCTTCGATCATCAGGCTTGCAGTCTGCATCATGGGTAACCTAGGCCTATCGACAAGGTAGAATGAGATCCCGTTAAAATGTCAACAGAGAAATATATGTATATACGAGAATTTTCCACAAAATCGCAGAAAATGTTCTAAAGCACTACATAAAAGCTATTATGCTTAGTGTGCCAGGTTATTCATGAGTTCTGCGTCAAGTCAGAGGGGTTGTCCAGGCAGAGATAAACCTAGGCCTACTCTGTGGAGAATAAAGATGCGCTAGCCTTGAGTCGACAGATCTCGGCGGAAAATAACAACAATAGCTTAATGATAGGGCCTACAACCTGTGGATTCTGACGTTCAGAAAGTAGGCCTATATGGCTATGGCTCGCATTTACGCCTGCGAGAGAGAGAGAGAGAGAGAGAGAGAGAGAGAGAGAGAGAGAGAGAGAGAGAGAGAGAGAGAGAGAGAGAGAGAGAGAGAGAGAGAGGTAAAAAAAACATTGTCAAGGACAAGGACATTAGGTTTTTTAGTCTTCAAATTAAGACTGTTGGCCTACTGGATGTTTTGTGGAGCACGGTAGGCCTATATACGTCTAACCGAATGGATAGCGATTTCGGCCTGTAATGTGGGGATGGTACCGTGGTACGGATTCGAGCCTTCTCCAATTCAATTAGGCTTACTGTGTAAAGACCTTGAGCAAGTCATTCAAGGTCATCAATGTTCTATCGCAGGGTCGACGTGCACTTTTGAACTTTAGAAGGACAATATATGTAGGCCTAGATATGTTGTAGTGTTATGATTATTTTTCTCGGATTTCGGATTCCTAAAAATTTTTCAAGTCACCGAAAATTTCCAGTCACATTTGTAATTAGCCTATTATTGTTCAGCAGACGTCGCAATTTTTTATTTTTTATTTTAAATTCTATTATGAGTTGTAGTTTCCAACGCCCATAACCGGGTTGACACTGACTCAAGGGCATGCCCCTAAATCGAATGGGGAGAGTGGCCGAACTGCCGTCTGAATCCACATTTGAGCAACACAACATCCTGCATTCATTGTTTTAATTCATTTAGGCTACAGTAGGCCTAACTATCAACCTACGGCTTTAATTATAAGGCCTAATCCTAATGACTTAATCGCACTTCAGGTCTGTATAATCGTAACTATGAATACAAACTAGGAATTGCAAATGGAAACAGAAAACTGGAGTAATTTTACAAAAAATGCAGTGCAAAATATAATTTTTATCTCCGTAATAATTATTTACAGAAACAACAGCTACTGCAAATTACAGCGCTCTAAAACTTGATCACCATTAATTTTGTTTTGCGTGTGGTCAGTGCTACTACTTCTTGGGATATTTGGGTCGCCCGGCTTGGGATCTGGGGATGTTGCATAGCAATCTTGGGGTTTCTTACCGAGGTTTGTAGACTATAGTTTTCACCGTATTTTCCATGGTATTTTCCAACAGTAGGCAACGAATCAGCTTAGACAAAACTCGCTCAGGGACTGTCTGAAAGACGTTTATTATCATTGTAACTTGTAATCATTGTAACGTGTTAATTCAAAAAGCCAATAATACCCTGGACCAAACTTTAAACGGAATAGCCTATATAGCCAATGCATAGGCCTACACATTTTTTCCTTGTAATCGTATTGCGTTCTGACAATGTGTTAAGGGGTCGTCCATTAATTATGTCAACAAAATAGGGGGAGGGGGTTTGGAAAAGTTTGACAGTGTTAATTGTTGACAAGCGGGACGTCAACAAAGTTTTTTCAATGAATCAACACAGACCCTTCAAAATGGAAGCTTAAACATTAATGCTAAAAATGTATAAAGTGCTTAATGTTTAATACTACTAAAAGCTGGTAATAAAAAAATCATATATTTTGAAATTCTATTATTTTTTAGTGTAATTTTTTAAAATGATTCTACATGTATTGAGCCATTGTGTTTCTTTTTTGTAGGGGTGGAGGTTCTGGGATTGTTGACATAATTATTTAGGGGGTCCTTCAATGTTTGACAGTTGTTGACAAGGGGGGAGCTAGGGGGTTAAAACTGCCTAAAATTTGTTGACATAATTAATGGATGACCCCCCTAATGGATAAACAAAGATTCTATTCTATAATATGTTATGCTCTGGTTTTTTCTTTCCCAGTTCTTAGCTCGGCATTTTTTTAATAATTGTGATTGCTAAATTCATATTTCATCACAACTCCTTCCTTTTCAGTTACTTTGGATATTTTGGTACATCCTTGGCTAATCTTGGGATTTTTCTGGCAAGAGCTTGGGATGGAAAATGGAGAGTGGTGTGGGTGATAATTTCCTGTTGGATAATAATCAGCCATGGCGGGCGCAAGAGTAATTCAGGTAAATTAGGAAATTCTGTGTAAAATTATATTTCAGGAAGAGCAGAAATCATGGTTACTTTACGCGTTATTTCAGTCTGCGTTTTAAGGTGCCAACTGGTTTGAAACTTTCCATTAAATAAATTCCGGAATAAAACACCTAAGGATACAGACCGTCGCCCAACCTTGAGGGTCCGACCTTCGTCAGTTGGGTTTATATTCACATTCGGATATGCGTGGTGCTTTTGCGGCGGAAAATGCCGCCACGCAACGGGCGAAAGCTTACTTCTGCGGTGGAAATTTTTTCAAAATTTATCTAATGACGACTCTAACCCTAACACAGCGCCTAACCTGACGCTAACCGACCCACGACGCCAATTTATAAAAGAAACGCATTTTGAACAACGCGCATGCTCCGAGGGTTGCACATGCGCGAAGCTCTTTCGCTTTGAAAATAGCAATTCTGCGGCGGATTTTTCCGCCCCAGAAGATTTAGGCAAGCTTATAGAATCGGGGACTCAACTTTTCCGATATACCGCAACGATTCGTCTTATACGCAGCATATTAGGCTTGTTCACATTGGCCGGACGCAGCATATTTAGGCAGGTTCCTGCCCCATGATGCTCCAAAGTCTGTAGCTGAAATAGCGAGTAAAGCTGATGACAGACTGTTCGCTGCCATCAGAACTAATGACCATAATGTTCTACGCCGGCTGTGCCCTCGACCCCGGGAGACTACATACAACCTCCGTCCTAGGCCTCGCCAATTCTCACTTCTACCTAGGGATACCAAAAACATTATTTATAGGCTGCTTTAGAAGAGCATAGATCTATCAAACCTAACACCCTTTAAAAGAAATCAAATAAAAGCCAGTAATGTCTCAGACCAAACTTTAAACGATATAGCCAATGCCTACACATGGTCATATTTTTTTCTGTAATCACATTGCATTCTGACAATGTGTTAACGAATAAACGAAGATTCTATTCTATTCTTTTCCTGGAGCTTTTAAATGTTTTATAGATAGAGTTGAATTTGACCTCACCAAAATTATTTTGCACTACTGTATAAGTATTGCAGTGTTAAGAATATGAAGTGGCTAATATTTCATGCTAATGGATAAACCTTCAGTTTGGCCTCTGTGTTAATGCCTTTATTTTTTTCAGGTTGTCAAGGCTCATACACCACTCATAAAATTTCACCACAGGCCTAAAGTGCCGGCATTATCAGAAGGTTTGTATTTTAAAATATTTAATATTTTAATACATTGAAAGCAATTTTGTTTGCTTATAATCTGCATAATTAAATATTCCCTCAATCAAATAAGCCCACAAAAACAGCTTAAAGAGTTAACATAGGTAGCTTGATTGCTTGCCATATTGGTTTTTCTAATGACTTACGGATATTTGATAAGTCAAGGAAAAGGTGTTGATGTTAATTGTATTGGTCTGTGTTTCAATTTAGGACTAAATCTGTATTGTTCCAGCTATGGCTTCTCTTGCCCAGGTGGAAAAGTTGTCTCAAGTTTTTAAAGACTGAATCTTTTATGGGCTCGGTTTGGTTTTTTCAATGTGTATATGTCCTCTATGCTGTTAATATTTTGCTGCTTCTTGCTAAATACTGTGCTACCTGGGATATTTATGGAGATGATGTCTATGGTGACTTGCACCGGCAAAATTTTGGACAAAAGACACCATGCCACATGACTTGGAGATGAGCCCAGACTAGATGTAAATGAACATTTACATAGCGGCCCTTCAGGATATCTACTCAGAGGTGCTCTCTGCGGTAGCCTGTATGATCAATGTTAAATGTCCTTTTAATATGAACGAATACAATATTTATTATTACATCAGTTTAGCAAAACAATGCACAGTAAGCTGAAAGAGTCACCAGTGGCGGGCTCACGCACACGTGAGGAACCAACCAATGGAATCCCATCAACAGCTGAAGATGGCATGGATGTTCAGAGTCTCTGGACTAAGTTGCGCCGATAGCGTAGAGCGGTGATGTAGATTCAGCTACTCGGCTAGCAACATGTTGTACAAAGGCAATTCTTCACAGAGGGACACACCACAGATGGTGATGTCCAAGAAGTGTGTTCATGGTCTCCTGGAATTTTGTTGGGTTTTCTGATGTCTTGATTTATTCTATTTTGAACGGAATGTCAAGTCTTTTATTGAATTCTGAGTTTTTGTGAAGGCACCAGTTTTCACATCTGCTACCAGCATTTAAATCTTGGGTCCATCACTTGGAATCAACAAATTATGTTGTAGAATTGTGCATAATTTTGGAAACCTTCCTCTTCAGTTTAATTGCTGCCCTGCCTTAAATCCTGTACACCAGCAAGTTTGTTCTGTAAAAGGTGCTACATGATTTCACCAACATAATGTAGCGCTTTTAGGAACTAAATAAAATTGCATTTAGGAACTACGTAATACAGTGCTTTTAGGAACTACATAATGTAGTGCATTTTGGAAATCTTTATAGTTTCAGACTTAGGCCCGGTTGCGCCCCTGGATGCACCAATAGTGAAGAAGGCTGCGCCAGTTCCCTCTACGCCAAAGGTTCCCGGCCCCTCATCTCGAGGTTCTGGAATTGACTTCAGAGAACTACCAAAGCGCTATCAACGGAAACCACTAGATCAGAATGAGATAGATGTAATAACGGTTGGTATTAGCCTGGACAGATCTTAATTTCTAACTTTTTCTTTTTCTTTGGTTTAATCTTTTAAAGTATGCCTAAAGAAATTTAATGTGGGATAGCTTTCATAAGTCTATTTCAGATGTCTGTAGTTGCGGAATTACTTACTACACTAGAAAATGTAAGTATTGGAGTAAGGTGTTATGAGCATATATGTAGCTGCAGGGTAGACTGCACCAAGTCTATGGGTTATGATCTCCTTTAAGTAAGTTATCAGATAGTGAAAACAATGCTGCACACTCTCTTCTTCTCTGCAATGTTATCTATAAATCTATGTAAATTTAAAGTTTTATGTTCACAATATTGAATTATTGACTAATGATCACGTAGAAGCCTCAGTGAAAATTTGAAATATGTATATTTGGCTTTTTATGTAGCATCTTTTTTAAACCTCTGAAAGTTGCTGAATCTGTTGGAAAGGTTTAATTGAGATCTGAAGTGTCGGAGACCGAAGCATGGGCTTATTGAAAATGTCTTCACTGATCAAAACAGTTTCCTAACACTTTAACGACGAGAGTGTACTAAAGGTGACTGGGAAACCAATGCAGCTCGTTGTTAAAGTGCTAAAGCAGAGCCGTCACAAAAGCCTTAAAAAATATATGCTCATAGCACCTTACTCCAGTGGCAAAATAGACTGCAAATTACTTGAATTCGAACCAGAATGAGATACGGTAACTTGCTCCAATGCAATAGTGAAGTTTCATTGAACCTCAAATATTTTTACGTGCAACCCAGCTGTTGAGTGCACACTTTTATGGCCTAACATTGTGCGATTTGTTATTTAATCTTCTTTTGTCTTATTATAACTTAAACATTGCCTTATTTTCTGTTGCTTTCAGAGAGGCGGACCTGAATAACCGATCAAATAGTTCCTACTGTCACTAAATCTCAACTCGACTTTCGAAATGACTTCAGTCTTTAGTTGTCTGTGTTTATTAGCGGCTTCGACATTTTGAATCTTTGTAGCAAATGTTTTTTATCGGAATTCACTTTTTAAAACTGTCGTAGTACAGTGTTTAAGTTTTTGTTGAATTTCAAATAGTTTCATTTAATTCCGTACCCACCGGGACTTTGTTCTCGTCACTGCATCTGGGGAGAGGAAGTGAGAAAACCAAAAAGATAATAATATTGAGTTTTTCATCATTTAATTCAGTGACACTTAAGGCCTCTGATTTGTTCTCGTGGAAAATAGTTAAAGAGCTTTGGTGTAAAATTTGTGCTTCACTTTCATATCATAGCGAACTTTGCTATGAACTGAGTAAACCCACAGTCTGTGGGAAGATCATTGACCCTCACAATGTACACTAAGAAAACGAAGTGGCCATTTGTATAAAACTTGTCTTATCCAGTTTGAAACTTGTCATAACATCCGTTTTTCGTCTCTGCTCGCCCCACACTCGCTGATGTGATGTTCTGATTCTTGTAATTTTTGTGCCCCATGCCAAACAGTGACGAGTTCTTTTCTCCAGTTGAATGCCGGTTCTAAGCTCTAGAACTCCCTACCAGTTTTTGTCTCCTCCGGGTAGTTCTGTGACCCCCATAGTCCATATCGTTACTGTGTGGCTCTGTCCAGTGGATCTTGATATGGGAATACGGCTGTGCTTAGAAGTGACCATAGATTGATGATGCTTTGTGCATTATGAAAATGGCTGTGTAAGTTTCGAGAGTACAGTATATTAGATCACCCCTGTGGTGGCCTTTGGGATTAAGTTAAGGAACTGAGCACTTCCTGTTCCTATCAGAAGTTAAAGGCAAATTAGCGACATTTTACGGTATATGCCTAATTTTACATTAGTGGAGCAGTGGTGTCAACTTGCCTAAATTGGAGTGGGGCAGACTACCCATCACTCTTACTCATTGTAGGCTCACTACAAAAGTTATAGTTTCGCTCGACATTAGAGCACTGAGCTAAATCGGTCTACTCTAATCGAAAACTTCTGACATCAATGGGGATTATAAATGTCTTAACACAGCTTTTTGTAATAAATAAAGCACAGCAGGAAAAATAGATTTGTATTTTGATACTTCTTTAAATGTTGAAAAAGCTTTTTACAACCAAAAGAATTAAAGTGCTTGTTCTATAAAACCAGGAAGTAGGCAGTTATTCTCTTCGCGAATAGATCCGGTCGTCTGCTTAGGTAAGTCCTTAAAATAAGCTGTCTACAGTAGACAAAAGACCGAATATAGGTCTACAGCAGTCCTACAAGGCCTAGAAAAGGCACTATAATTATATATTTTACAACAAACGTTATAACCTCATTTATGCATGTAGACCCACAAAACTAAACTGAGTCACAATATCATCAAATACATGTAGGCTATTTCAGCAATGAGAAAGGTTTGACGGACCACCTAAAACAGCTCGCAGGCCATTTTGGCCTGCAAGCCACAATTTGGGAACCACTCATGTAGGCATATATAGGCCTATAGGCTACTAGGTGTTGTGTAGGTTTATAGAAACAAAAGAAGCCTTTGGCAATCCATTAATTCATCCATTGAAAAATTGAATGTTCTGGGATATCTGTTGTTCAACAGTGATTAAAACTTGACACTTCGAAGGAAATCCTTTGTTCACTTATGGTTTTCTGCCTCACAAAAGTGCAGCATAAATGCGGTTAAATATCAAAACAAACGCAGGCTGCGGTGGGCAGATAATACTTGCTGAAAGGATTCAATGGAAACAGCGAGAACACGAACGCAGTGGATGACTGTTCCACGAACATACTTAACAGGAGAAAGCAATTCAATCACTCATTTAACTCGCCTTATATATCTTATGCCATTATCATGAAAACATAAAGCATAGTACTACAATCCAATTCATAGATCACTGTGGCCATTTATATTGAAACTTATACAATACAATAGAACAGTTTGATTATGCACTCCTTACACAGTTCAGAAGTGCACATTGAAGCCAGGCAACCATTATCAACCATAAGGAGACTAGACGAGGTAAGTTTTAAGTTTAGAGCGAAAGACAGTCTCTTTTAAGAGAGAACTAGCAAACACGAGGAGGCAGAGAGTTCCAGATGGAGGTATCAGCAACTGTGAATGAACGCCGGCCAAGGACAAGATGTGTTCCAGGAACAACATACTTTCCAGTAGATGCTGATTGAAGAGAAGAGCAGCCTTTTACAGAGTTGCAAGCTCAACATGACATGGAAGATAAGTACAATGGCAGATAATCTGAATGTGCTCTGTACATGAGGAGTGCCAGCTTGATGCCGATAAGTCACAGACAGGAAGCCAGTGTAGAGAACACAGAGCAGGTGCCACCAACAAATGATGATTTCAGGGCATCTAACATAAGAGTGCATGCCACAGCATTGCAGACTAGAGCTTCAGAGGACAAATAAAAACAACAAACTATGCACATGGCAAAATACAATCATTTCTACAGCAGTGCCCGTAGAACAACCTTCTCGTTAGCACAATAATGAACAAAGAACCTTCAATTTCACAGCACTTAGACAAGACACAGTTTTCACCATTATTTCAGTGCATCTAACATCAGAGCAGTGAGAGCACATGCCACACGGTTACAAAATAAAAACTCAGATAAGGACAACAAATTCCAACAACCTTTTCGTCATCAAAACTAAGAACACAGAGCAATAAATTTCACAGCAATTGTAGGTAGCCATCAACAAGACGAAAGTCTTCATAATGATTTCAGTTCACGCAATATCAACTGCCAGACCATCAGGTGGCCAGAGACTCGCAGAGAACAGATTCAGAGAGCTTTTCAACTTCTTCAGGAACTCAGCTGGAACGATGTTGCGCTGCTGCAATGTGCGCAAGACAGTCTCGGACAAATGTTAGTGTTAACTGGTAGAGCTCTGCATCTTTTCCGTTGGGTTTACATATGTTGAGGTGGTTGAGCTGGGGCATGACACGAAACTCACCAAATCCAGGATCTAAAATAATTAATCAACCATTCATTCATTCAGAGCATTTATATAGCACCTCTTTACGATAACTACTCACAGGCATTCCTGGCCCAACCTTACTGGTAAAGAAGTTTTCAATTTGTAGTAAAAAAGGGCATGCAGAATGCCTATCAAAGACCAGGGCTGGCGCCAGAGTATTTGGTCCATAGAAACATAATGTAATTTCAAAATTTATTTTTCGCGCTTTCACATGTAGAAACAAGTTCTATCAGTTCAATGTCTCCAGCAATAGGCCTATCATGCTCCATTGACAAGGTAGGGCCTAGACTCTCCCTATGCATTTGAGTTAACCCTTCCCTCCATGCATACATACTAAATGGATAACCCCGACATCATAGAATGTGCGAAGCTAAGTAAAACATACCACTAGATTCTTCCGGAACAATTTTTGCATGAAAGCTGAATGGCAACCTGGTCGTCTGACCCTCGGCAAAACTTAACAAAGGAATTCCCTCCTGAAGCATCAGATCCTTAAACGAACTGTGCAGTGCCTTCAGTTTCTGGGATCCTGCAAATTACAAAGCTTCGTTACTTAGCCAATCTAAGTCGAATTATGATAATGATGGTAACGGAGTCTGTAGACTAGATCAGATTTTAGACAGATTTTTCACATTCAAAAAAGTAATCTTCATAATTATGGTGGTAATTGCAATTATAATTATAATAATTATAATTGCAAATTTATATAGTGCTCTGACAACAACAGAAAAAGTAGGAAAAAGCAATGCAGCAGTTTTAAAGGTACTTATAAAAGGCGAAGCATAAAGTGTCTCGAAATGTATACGTATTTGCATATATACATACATTAGTACATAGATAAATACAAGCACACAAGGATAAAAGTAATTGTGATTTTAAGTGCTTAATTATAAAGCATGGACATGGAACATAAGAACGATGGCAAGACCAGGAAAGCTGGCAAATGTGATAGGAGAGATGAGGAGGGCAGAACTAGACATACTAGGACTGGCAGAGGTAAGATGGAAGGAGGGAGGAGAGCTCATAAGCGATGGCATCAAAGTTGTTTATGCTGGAGGAGATAAGAGCCAGAACGGGGTAGCCATTCTAATGTCGGACAGAATAGCCAGATGTGTGACAAGAGTGGAAAGGCTTGAGGACAGGGTGATCTTAGTGACAATAAGGGGACACCCAGTGGACATAACAATTGTACAAGTTTATATGCCTACATCAACACACGATGAAGAGGAGGTTGATGTCATGTACGAAAAAATAGAGAGATGCCTTGAAAACATCAAAGGGACAGATTACGTGGTAGTAATGGGAGACTGGAACGCAGTAGTAGGAGAAGGAGAACAAGAAGGTATAATAGGGAAATTTGGACTGGGAGGTAGAAATGAGAGAGGAGATAAACTGATGGAATTCTGCAAAAGACAAAGACTAGTAGTGACTAATACATGGTTTCAACAAGAAAAACGACGAAGATACACGTGGAAATCACCAGGGGATAGAGAGAGATATCAGTTGGATTACATAATGGTCAGACAGAGATACAGAAACAGTGTGAAGAATTCAAGAACTCTCCCAGGTGCAGACGCAGATTCAGACCACAACTTGGTAGCTATGACAGTGAACCTACAACTCAAGTTCATCAAAAAGAGAAGGATAAGGACACTTAAATGGAACAAAGAGAAGATAAAGATGAAGATGAGCGAACTATCAGAGAGAATAGAGGAAAAAGTAGAAATGGTAAAAGAGGGATCAACAACAGAGGAAAGGTGGAGGAAACTAAAGGAGACAGTGGTTAAAGAGGCGACAGACACTGTGGGATTTCAAAAGGGTACTGAACCTCGTAAGCCATGGATAACACTGGAGATGGTCAACGACATGGAAGAGAGAAGGAAATGGAAACACCAGAGAACAGAGGAAGCTAAAAAGGAGTATAAACGACTCAATAATCAATTAAGAAGAACAACGAATAAGGCAAGAGAGGATTGGTGGGAGGAACGGTGTAGGGAGTTAGAGATACTCCAGGAACAGGGACGACACGATCTAGTGTACGGGAAAATAAAACAACTAGAAAAGAAAAAGAACAGGGGAAAAGGAAGCACAATCAAGGATAAGGAGGGCAAGCTACTAGAAGACACGGGAGATATTAGGAGAAGATGGAAGGAATATGTGGAAGAGTTGTACACAGGAAATAACAGCCTTAAGGAGGAAATGGAGAAACAAGCACGAAAACAGGAGGAGGAACAAACAGACGACACCATTGGACCAGAGGTGATGAAAGAAGAGGTCTTAGCTGCAATAGACGACATGAAGAACGGCAAGGCAGAAGGAATCGACAACATCCCAATAGAAATGCTGAGGAATCTAGGAGAGAAAGCAATGAATGAATTGGTGCAACTATGCCAGGACATATATAATACAGGAGTATGGCCAGGGGACTTTCTTCAGACCATAGTTATACCGATACAGAAGAAACCGAATGCAATAAACTGCGAAGACCATCGCACCATAAGCCTCCTTACCCACGCATCAAAGATACTACTAAGAATAATAACAAAAAGATTGCAGACCAAAGCGGAAACGGATAATTGCTTAGGAGAGGAACAATATGGGTTCAGGAAGGGAAGAGGGACAAGAGATGCAGTGGCAGCACTAAGAGTAATAGCGGAAAGAAGTATCCAGCATGGACAGGACATATACATCTGTTTCGTCGACTATGAAAAAGCTTTTGACAGAGTGGACTGGAAGAAATTGATGAGAATATTGAGACGAATAGGAGTGGACTGGAGAGAAAGAAGACTGATAGGCAATCTATACATGGGACAAAGAGTTAAGATAAGAATCGATGGAGAATACTCAGAACCTGGAAAAATAGGAAGAGGAGTGAGGCAAGGATGTCCACTATCACCAATTCTATTCAACATCTACATAGAAGAAATTGTTAGAGAAACGTTAGAGGAGCTGGAAGAGGGGGTAAAAGTGGGTGGGAAAATGGTGAAAGCATTGAGATTTGCAGACGATCAAGCGATGATGGCAGGCAGTCAGAAGGGTCTACAGCTAATGATGGACCGCTTAAACAGCATATCAATGGACTATGACATGAAAATAAACATAAAGAAAACAAAGGTCATGAAGATTAGTAAGAGAGGGGAAGAAACAATAAACATCACATTAAATGGGGAAGAAATAGAACAGGTGAAGAAGTTCTGCTATCTGGGAAGTGTGGTTACAGAGGATGCAAGGTGCCATGTGGAAGTGAAAAGAAGAATAGCTATGGGAAAAGATGCATTCTACAAAAGAGGGAGCTCCTCAGAGGCGGTCTAAACAGGAAGCTGAAGAAGAGAATGGTAAAGACACTAGTGTGGAGTGTTGTCCTATACGGCTCTGAGACATGGACAATGAGGCAAGAAGACATAAAACGACTGGAGGCCTTTGAGATGTGGATATGGCGCAGAATGGAGAAAATCAGCTGGGTGGAGCGAAGAACGAATGAGGAAATCTTACAGCTGGTGGAAGAAAGAAGATCACTGGTAGGCACTATACGGGGGCAGCAGAAGAAATGGATAGGACACATCTTAAGGAGCGACACCCTACTAAGAGACATCATTGAGGGAAGAATAGAGGGGAAAAAGATGAGAGGAAGACCAAGAACAATGCTACTGGACTGGATGTTGGCAGAGGAGGGATACAGCGGACTGAAAAGAGAAGCAGAGAACAGAGAAAAATGGCGTCGTTGGACATATGAACCTGCCTGAGGGCAGAGAACGTAAAGAAGAATTATAAAGCGCCTCTTCAAGAAAACTCATCCAAGCAGTGCCAGATTTAGACGTAGTGAGTCCCTAATCCATTAACGTGCTGAGAGTCAATGCAAGGCTCTGAGCCATGGCTTGTTTGGCTTATGCATAAATCCGGCATTGCATCAGAGGTGCTCCAGACTTGACTACGCAAGACAGGCAATTGAACAGAATGGTCTTCAACTGCTTGCAAAATAGATGCATTGAAATAAGAAGTAACTCAAGTCATAGATTGCATGGAAATCTGTTCCAGAATGAGAGGCTCACCGCTGCAAACCTTCCATGTTGCACATACATACATACATAATTTACATATCTAGCATATACACATTACACATACATACATACATCAATGCAAAAATACACCTACATCAAGACTCCGTTACCTGGAGTCAGTTGTCTGACTTCAATCGTTGGATAAACGAGATACGAAACAGGTCGACCGAAAGCAGCCAATGACACTCCTTTGTGTGGAACGCTGTAGAAGACAATGCCTTTTGTCTGCTTCACCAGAGGGCGAAGCAGATCCATGTCGTTTGCAATGCGCAACATCTCCTTAATCAGAAGACCTACACACAGAATTACAATCGAGATTGCATTAAAAAGAGTAAAACTTCCAAGGCTCTAGTGGAGCGTAGGGCAGTCTGTCACTCATTACCAGCTCTTCGACCCTTTATTATTACTATTATTTATTTATTAGGCGCAACTATCTATCAAGATTGAATTGACGTTGAGCAATTGTGAAGAAGGACCTGCTATAGGTCCCTGCACAGTAACCATCTCGGGGTAGGCTTGAACCTGTACTCTTCGCATTACAAGGAGCGAGCTCAACCAATAGGCTACTATATCAACACACTAGCCTTGAGCCAACAACAGACGTCAAATTTACCAATGGCACACGTGCCAGCAAACAGATACTGAGATTGGCAGTGGAACAGTTAATTTTTTTTATGGCTTGAAATGCATTGTTGCACTGTAAGATTGAAATATTAGAATTGATTCAATATGTCCGGTTATCTAAAGCAACTTCTGTTTTAACAGAAAAAGACACAGCTGCTGAAATGATTGCATTTTTATCTACATGATAGAGAACGACCATTCCATAACATGTAACTGTTTATTAATCTATAGCACAACGACAAAGTAAGAGATAATTTTGGATCAAGATCAGTATGTTTGGTGTTTACAAGACAAGGAGCCTCTTAGTACATATAAAACAATTGCATTAGGCCATTAGCAAACAGAAGAAAAGTCGTGCCGACCTCCCATTGAATGACCGACCCAAATGATCGGCCTTTTCCCAATGCCACTCTGCTCTAGCTTCATCAGTAGCTCTTTGCTCAGCACATCAATCGTCTTCCTAGAAAAATAACAAACACATTTCTCCAAGACTGTCTGCAAATATCAACACATCAGATTGCAATGCAACTGAAATCAGGCATACAGCAGCTCAGAGCTAGATACTGATAGACCAGGCATGACAGGTCGATCGGTAAGACCATGGGACAGAGCAGCTTCACTTTACTGTTAAGAGGTGTGCTTTAAGCAGGCAAGGTAATTTTCCAGCACATAGCAAGAGAGGCTGAACAAAAGATTTGCAAACAACAGGATAATAATGTCTATGGTAAATCGGATAATAATATCCTGAACTTTCCTTATCGAGGGAATCACCAGCAACACTTGAACAAAACAGGTCAGTTAAAGCAGTATCTGGACATCTGTGACCATTGTTCCTCACAGTATACCCTACTTGCCTTGCATTTAGCTCAGCGAGAGCAGTTGTTCAGGTGATAGTTTATTTGACGTTACCTGTCTGTATCATATGGACAACCAACAGACCAGTTGCTCAGTCGTGTCTCGTATTCAACGGTCAGAAGACGAAGATTTGGACAATCAACAGCCAGCCAGTCCTACAAATATGAATCCAGGCGGCAGAATTCTTAAATGAAGTGCACACGCAAGTAAATCTTATCTGATTGCAAAGTTTGAGACTTGCAATGTCACTAATCATCTGACAGGCTAAGAATAAACCCCAAAATAAAAAATATCGCAGAGCACGATTTGAAGATGACAGTAATCACTAACTATTATTGGCCTATAATTCAGATACCAAAAGATCAATTGCCTTTTTCTTATCTATACCATTTTGGCATTATACTCATAATATTAAGGTATAGCAACATAAAAAGGCATTTTACCATTCTTTCAAGGCAGGCAATTTTACTTCACATTATATCAACAGTTTTGTTTTAAGGTTAAGGCAGGTCAATTAATCAACCAATACCTGGGGCCAACATAATATGACATAAAAACTGTTTATGCAATATTACGCTGACCCCAGGTATTTTATTAAAAAGGCATTGTACCATTTTTAAAGGCAGGTAATTTTACTTCACATTATATCAACAGTTTGAGTTATCATAAATTAATCGACCAATACCTGGGGCCAACATAATGCACTCCATACCTTAAGCCAAGCAACGTGTTATGATAGAAACCATAGTCAAAATAGTGTTACAAAGGATATCATAGCCAACCAACACTTTATGCTAGATACCTTAGGCCAACAAAATGTGTATGAACAATCGTTAATCTCAGGTGATTCTGTCGTCGGATGAGTATTGCTGCCATTGTTTCCACTCTGTGGTAAATTTTTATGCTGGTTTTCATTCAGGTTATTTTTCGGTTTGTCCTGCTGTCGCCACGTCTTAAAAGGACCACCAAGAAGACCATGAATGAAGACCACATCCGCTTCTATTGGTTCACTGAAATTAAAGTACCAAAAAGGCATCTTACCATTTTTCTAAATTATTTTAAAACTTGTATCAAAGTTTGTTTTATGGTTACAGCAGGTCAATTAATCATCCTAGCCCAATTTAGTAGATGACAAACCAATTTACCGGATGCATTACTGTAAATGGAACTTGACATTAATAATTTAAACTATACATGAAACTTTCCATAAGTTATATATATATAAATCCATATTACCAACATCAAATTACTGTTTGTAAAGTGTGTACAAAAGTCTTAAACAAAGAAAGCCACTATACGTATGAGGTGCTTTGGCAAAATATACTGATCAGTTAAAGTCTGAATTTAAACAATCATTTTAAGGTAATTCTGAAATATACCGGCCTGCTCCAGTTAGAACTCAACTGTTTAAGCTCGATTAACTCATATTCATAATGAAACAATTATATAGCACCAGATTAAATTTGCATACCACCAGATTTAGAAATCCTTTAGAAGTTAGTCTGATATGAGAAAACAGAATGGAACTGAACATCTAACAAAATAAAGACAGTGTCATGGAGCTATTGAAAATAATGCAATCAAAATGAAATAATTTCTGAAATAATTTCTAACCAGAAACCATTCAAACTGATTACCTATCCGTGAACTGAGGATGATAAAGATAAACACCGTCACCATAGAAACAGTTTCCCGTAGCACAAGCATCTAGATTGGCCAAGGCCTTTGTGGCTAGCAGAGATAGGACAATATCTGAAGACCTCAGCCACTGAGCAAAGATGGCAACCCAACCTACAACAATCCAGTTACGACAAATAGAGAAACGCATACGAAAAGTTCATAAATCCATAGAGATTTTGTTCTTTTATTTATGCGATCGCGGAGTAATAAACAGTGCCTATAATAAAAAATAAGAATAAATATTACCAATTAATCGGATTGGAGCTGGATTCGGCAAAAAAGCATGCCAAATATGCAGAAAATATCCGGATTCGGAAATCGGCCAAAAATGCCAGTCAGTCACACCCTATTTTCAGATATACGTTCACAGCCCAAGTGCCAACCTTTGAGCAGGTGCGATATCGCTGACAGGCCTATAAAAATAAGTCAATTGAAATTTATATGGCATCCCTTCAAGATCTCTGATGTGGAAGTAAATAGAGTCTTACGCTTAGAAACGACTTTAGATGAAATTCTCTGTGACTGACCTGATTTTAAAACATCCTGATGCAACCACCTGTAGAGCGTCACAATTGACAATATGCGTCCAATCGTGTAAACCACAGCCTTATCGTGTCCGTGCTTCTCATAAATGAAACGCAGGACATGAAGACCTTTGCGATGAACAAGCTCTGTACAGTTGCTGTCAATCTAAGCAACAAGCACATCAGCACGAAAACTTTTATCATTCTTAACATACACTGCATGCCATCCTGCTAACCATAATATACATTATGAAACTACTTTGAATAGCTCCATCATTAAAAAACTAACATTAAATCTAATTGCAATAAAGAGCATGCTCCGATGCTCACAGGTTTTTTATATTTAACCTAAGATGCAGAGGTCAATTACAAATATTGTTAATTAATTTATTATTAATTAATTAGCCACTTTTATAACTTCGGTGGGTAATGCACAATGCATCAACCAAAGGTGTAACAAATCAAGCCGCAGTCTAGTCAATACCCTGAAGTCAGTCGGCTCACTTAGCGGGTATCGACATGATTGAGGCTTGATGTTAACGCAAGCAAGAGATCAGTGCCAACTGCTGTAAACATAAATTTACTATGTATTTCCTATGCAACAGAGGGCAGATGCTCAAAGAGAAATTGTCAGCTTGTCTTAAGTCATGCCATACCATTCTTGAACTATTAGACAGGCTCCATGTTTTAAGCACCTTTGTGAAATTCTCAAAATGCTCTACATAAATGTTCAGACACATGCGTACAATACAGACGAACATATAAAATGACTGCACATACCTCACAGTGACCAAGCACAGCCTGCAGTAAATAGACAAGATTCTTTTTATCCACTGGCTGCCTGTTCACCTCAGGGAACAGCAGATAATTTCCTTCAAACGTCCAAACAGCCTCCTTCAAGATGCACAACAATCAAATTAAAACAACTGATTCTCAAATAATTTATGTCAGTGATAAAAATACAGAAAATTATTAAATGTAAGGCGAAACCTTATACAGCACATTGCGCCTTTTGGCCACTCTGAGGACACTTACTTGTACTTGTCAAGTTAGTACAACTTGCAAAAACTTTAAATGTCAAAATCATTTTTTTTTAAATTAGAGTTCGTCTAACTAATTGTAGCAACTAAATGCTATTACATCCAGTTTAACATATTTTAATAAAGAAATTGTAGTTTTACCAGAAAAACAGGTGAAAAAGTTCTATTGAGACTGTATACCAAAACTAGTAGGAAAGAGCAACTGCCAAATAAAAAAATAATTAACTTATTGAGTCAGCAGAAAAATCAGTCTAAATTTTATCTGCAGTAATTGGCTTGTATAGGCAGCTCAATCAATCAGTCAATCAATCAATCAATCAATCCATATAAATTTGATATAGATAGAGATACCTTTTCATAAACAGACAAAGCCTTGATTCCTCGCTTCAAGGCAACATCCATAAAATACTTTGTGCATTTGCTCGTGCCCTTGTCAGGAAAGTAAGTTATTAGTTTCTTCAGCTCATCTTCAGCACTGACCTATTTCAGAAATATCAAAACAAATCATTTAGGCTAATGTTTTTAAGGTTTTGGAATATTTCATCTGCAATTCTATTTTAGCATATTTGATAGTTTTACATGTTATTATTCATTAACCTTTGAGCTTTTGAAGTTAAAAGTTCTGTTGCTAATTATGCCATGTGCTACAATGATCCTGTAACAATGCAAAGAAATGACTGGAACCTCAATGATGTACCAACAACTTCTACAACGTACCATAGACGAACTCTGCAGTGGAAGCAACTCAGGCAACTGCGGGGTTCTTGATCTTGCTAGTTTCACAGCACAGCGAAGTTCTGATTCAGCTCTTTCTATGTCTGAAAACACCAGATTCATGCTCAAGCATTCACGATAAGCAGCAAAATCTACCACTACCAAAAAGGTAAACAATTGCAAAGAGGAAAATAAACTTCTGCCAATGTAGGCCTCTTTACTGTGGTCCGGGGAACCCAGGCCATGTGTTGCATCGGCTCCTTCCCCCAGTAAAGACGGACGCTCCCTTACTCCCTGTGCCCACGACCACATGACCATAATATCCCCCAAGCAGACAACCTAATGCAAATATCGTTCATAATTAGAATGTTATATTTTATCCAATGCATATCCATCAAAGTGTGGATAGGCAGCAAATAATGGTTTAATAAAGAATATACTTACTCATTTACTTCTATAAATGTGATGATACAGCAATGTCTATTGGGTTATGCACT
The DNA here is from genome assembly GCA_020284085.1 of Aporrectodea caliginosa. Lineage (NCBI taxonomy): Eukaryota > Metazoa > Annelida > Clitellata > Crassiclitellata > Lumbricidae > Aporrectodea > Aporrectodea caliginosa. Next base: position 173,809 of record JACEVL010001019.1, read on the forward strand.
GACACAATCTGACAGTCACTGTTATATTATTTCAGATCATATTATGATCGTCATGCTCAATCAAGAGCAGTGCTGAGAGAAGTGGTTCCAGAGTTGAATCAGTTTTGATGGAAACACAAACAAATCCAAGACCACAGCATCTTTATGGGACGTACAGCTTGCCATTAAATTGCCAATCACACCGAATGCACGAGTAACTGAATTATGGGCAAAAGGTTAACACAATGAGAGGGATTACCTGTCCCTGCAGTTTAGTACACAATCGCTTTAAAGTGTTAAAGTATGAATGGCGTATGGCAGCGGTTTTCAAACTTTATTTTTATTGTACCCCCAAGTAAAAAATCGAATTTTGGCGTACCCCCAACAAGTTCAGATCAAAAACAACATGGGAGCGTGAAGTCCCCTTGCAATTAACAGCTCCTTTTAATCATTGGAGCAAACCGGGTTTTAGTCCTAGGTAGAAAATTTTAAAAGTATTATAATTTTAGCTTAAGAATGTAGTCATATCAACAAAAAGGACAAATAAAATCACCATTAGAAAGTGTTAATGTGAGCAGTGGGCTTGTTTTGACAAGCACGGATTTACAATATCTGGTTTAATTAATAATTGTCAGTTTTAAACGCAAATCGATCTGGTTCGAGTTCAAGCTTTGTTCTGTAGGCCTAATTGTTTTTGATCGCAAGCATAGCTGAAAAACCTCTTTCACACAGATATGACGTGCTGAAAGGAATCAAAAATTGTCAAGTTCGTTCAGAAATTAATCCATAGCCTATTCAGCTCTTCGTTTCAGTCAAAAATCACACAACATGTCTTTCTTGTATTCGTTCTTCAAACCACCATCACATGATAGTTCAACAAACTGGTCTCTTTCGTGGACTGAAAAATCAGCCGGCAACACTGTATACATCCGATGGCATAAACTCATAGAAATGTACAGAAAATAAGCGAATGTTGGACGTAGAATAGATAATGAAAGTCCATAAACTTATAGAAATTTTATTTTTTTTGCAATTTTTCGCGTACCCCTTAGCTACACCTGGCGTACCCCCAGAGGTACGCGTACCACAGTTTGAAAACCCCTGGCGTATGGAATATAGCTAACTGATCAATAAATCTCATCAAATAGTAGTTATTAAAGATTTCTTCGATTAAAAAATATATAAATTACGCAACAGCACTGGTTACTTTAATCATAAATGCAACAAACATGTACCTATGATTTCTGCTGTACTGAAAGATGGCGCTTTTTCAATTTCAATTTCATCTGGCAGAGTCTTCAGCCTTTTATTTAATCTCTGAATTTCCTCAAACACCAGCCCACCGCTGCAATTAAAATTGAAAATAAAATTTTAAACAAGCCAAACAAAGTGTAACCAAGTTATCATGAACTACACACAGCTACCATTGATATACAAATTCTTGTTTTGATAATCCTGGAATAGACCTAAACTTCTACCAAAGTTAATCGTCTTTACAGATACTTCACAGCTCTAATAATGTTGTAGGGCAAGTTTTCCTTTAAATGATATTTACAAGACATTGTATTTAAACATTTATAAAGTGCCTCTAGTAGGGTGAACCATTCAGAAGTGCTCCCGTGTGCAAGGCCCGAGAGAAGAAGCAGGTTTTGAGAAAGGCAAAGGAGGAAGAGAGACTACCTGATAGCGTTGTAGAGCGAACAGAAGGAGACAGCACAATCCAAAGAGAGGGCCCAGTTGAAAGAAGGATCAAGGCCAAGAGATAGCTGGTGACATAACAGGTCTTCAAATTGTGCATCACATCTATGCAGTAGAACTATTAAGGGTTAACTTCAAAAACTGAATAAACACTTGTCAAGGAATTAAACATACCAAAGTAATGCGGCAGCTGAAAATATTCCAAAACCTAAAAAAGTAAGTCACAAGTTTTTAAATAAAAAACAAGCACATAAAATGTAAGTTTTAAAATATGGCAATAACAGTTTATTAAATGTGGGACTATTATTTTGGCAAAATGGTGTGCATTTGGTCATCACAAGATTTGTAATAGTAGTTATTGCTATAGTCATCAATATTACATCATAACAGCTGTTTTATTATCAGATACTATCCTTAGTAAACAATTTATAAAATGAAGTCACATAAATAAGTGTAAATTTATAAATCTGAAAATTCAGTAAATTTATATCTGAATATTATAAGGAAATAATAGGAAGTTACCTCTACTGAAAAAATAGTTTCTGCTGAATAATCTATCTGTCATGTAGGAACGACATCCACTCCGAGTATTATGTAGTTGCTGATGATAACGAAGTCGGTAGCCATCCGAACGGGATAAACAGCCTTGGAACGAGTTTCCCCACGGTCTTAAGTATTTCAACTGGCAAAAGCTATACAGCATAGTGCCTCAAATGACGAAAGCTAAAGCTGTCTCCACCAGTAGTGTTAAGAATGTCTGGATAGGTCATCATCTGAACCTGATATTAAAATATTCACACATACCGGTATTTTAATGCCATTAATTTTGTAGATTTTTTGCGTATGGGATTTGCACACTGTCGATAATGAGAGATGCGTGAGCAGAAAGGGTGAGAGAGAGTCACAACTCACAACATCAATGATGAACTAGGTTCAAATACTTTTAGTGTAATCTCAAGATTTCCACAGCACCCAAAAAGCCAAGTTGCGGGAGTCAAATTATTCACTGGCACTCAGTAAAAATAAAATCGAATGGCCAGTGGTTAAATTCAGCTAGATCCCACCGGATATGAGATTCTGCACCTCAGATTGAAATCTGACACCTGAACCATAAGATCCTCAACTTACAAGAGAAGGCCCATCACCTAAATGTGCTGTTTGTTACAACAATCGACCATACATATCGTGCTTTGCACATTTGTTTTACCCGAATAGTGATTAGCAAGTATTGGCTATAGATTCGCCAGATAGGTTTAGGCTTTAGAATTTTCAAAATTTTGACATCCACCACCTCTGGATGAGCAATTTCAACCACTGAGATAGGCATCTATGGTTAAATTTCATTTCAGGCCAAAGATCAGGAAGGCAGAGTCAAACGGCTACTGTGAATGATACTAACACTGGAGCGGCAGACAATAAGGGAGGAATCAGGATAAGATTTGTGGACAAGAAGCATTTTCAGTATTGAGTTAGACTTGTTACTTGTACAAAGATTATATAACATACAGTTCAGTGAGTTCGCATGATGGATCAGATAATTCTTTTAATTCTGGAAAGAGTTTATTCCACAGGTACAGAGCACCCAGGGCAGTGAAGTGACCAAATCTTAAACTTGAGGTTACAGAAGAACAAAGTTCAGTGGAAAAGGAGCTGGTTGAACCAAATGGTTGGGTTATAAACGCAGAACTGGAATGCATTTTAAATAAACGATAGAACTGTGTATTCTATTCGTTAAGTATTTTAAGACAGTGGAGCAATTTGAGAACAGAACTGATGCAATGGTGTTATGTAATAAGTAACTGATGTAATGGTGTTATGTAATAAGTAACTGATGTAATGGTGTTATGTAATAAGTAACTGATGTAATGGTGTTATGTAATAAGTAACTGATGTAATGGTGTTATGTAATAAGTAACTGATGTAATGGTGTTATGTAATAAGTAACTGATGTAATGGTGTTATGTAATAAGTAACTGATGTAATGGTGTTATGTAACAAGTAACTGATGTAATGGTGTTATGTAATAAGTAACTGATGTAATGGTGTTGGGTTTCTAGCCCATTCTCGATAGCTTGCAGGTTTAACTTTCTCTCTATTCCATAGTGACCTGAAAAGTATTAATCCACAGCGACGACACTTTTCTGTGCCTTCACATTAAACACGGTAACAATAAAAGATGTTACAAGATATCTATCCCTTAAGGCTGTATTTCAATTTACTACGTTTATTCCCATAGTATCGCCCACTATGCAGCTGAACGTACGCATCGGATTCTTTGAATGTTGCTTCTAATTACTGCACTTATTCTGCAACACTTTACAAAAGAGGTTTTACTGCTGTAAGGCCGTTAAATAAGAGGCTTTTAGAACATAACAGCAATCGAAAATCACGCTCTGAAACAAAGAAATCAATTAGAATCCATTGAATCCATATGGTTACAGATGCAACGAACCCGTTTTTGTGTTTACGAACCACAAGCCAAAAATAGCATCTCCGTTCAGTGCTACCACTCTCCATTTCTGAAATCCCAAGATCTTGCCAGAATAAATCCCCAGATTGGCCAATAGTGTACAAAAAAGCCCGAGTTGCTGTAAAGAAAAGAGTTGTGATGAAAATATGAAATGCGTTACATTAACAAAAAAATAACAATCACAATTATTCAAAAAACTAAATGCCGAGGTAAGAACTGCCAATGAAAACACCTAAGTAACAAAATAATTACAATGTTTACAGTAATAATAAGTTACAGTATATATATATATCTTCGTTTAATAGAACAAACTGACAAACCGCAGTGAGTTAAAATAATAATAATAATAACGTCTTTCAGACAAGGGCCTCTGAACGAGTCATTTCTAACCTGACTCGTGAATAAGCTCAGCGCTCGTGAATAAGCTCAGCGCTCGTAAATAAGCTGGTGCCCTGCGCTTGGCTTTCGAGTGGCGCTTTAGAAGTTTGGAGATTACGATTACGATTACGACTCGCTGCCACTTGGAAAGTCTGGTAACAACTAGACTGTCCGTAGAGATTAGAAAGAATCCCAAGATCTTGGGAACCCCAAGGAGTGGTTGGGCTGTCTCTGTTGCGGCGAAAAGCGAGAGAAACCGCATTAGGCGGGAACGGGAACTTATAACTAGGTCAAGGATTAATGACCTTTCTGTTCCAAAGTAGCCTAGCTACATCTTTGCTTGCACGTCAGTCGTTGAGACAGCTCAAGCAAGTTAACAGCTAAATTAACAATCGTTACGATTGCTATAATTATAGATCTTTAAGATCCAATGACGTTTACTCTAAGATTTTACTTCATTTTTTAAACATGATTTAGCGTAAAAGCGAAAGCCAGGCAACGTAGGCTACGCAATAATTAAGATGTGAAGATCGAATTTGAGAGAACCTCGAGTACAGGTTTTTGAAGTTTGATAGGCCTACCCTTGTACATTTTTCATTGCCCACAAATCAACAGAGTTCTAAATCAATTTCTCGGGCATCATTCTTGGAAACCCTCAGGACTCGTGACTTTTGATTGTGCAAAGTCCCACTTCAATTCCACTTCTTGCTTAAAAATTTTTTAAGTTGGTCTTGGACTTAGGCTAATTCCAGCGTTGAATTCAAAATCGATCGTGATCGATCTACTTGCTCCAACGTATTCATGATTCTATTAAGCTGGTGCCCTGCGCTTGGCTTTCGAGCGGCGCTTTAATAGAAGTTTGGAGATTACGATTACGATTTAAAAAATCTCTGCTTCACTTAATTGCACAACTATATTTTAACCGCTTTCAAGAAGGTTTAGCCCCAAGTCAAGGACCAATATCCTTGGCCCCAAGTATATAACCGGAAACAAGGATATTAACATAAATTTAAAATAATTTATTATATTAGATCTATGTTGTGCCGTTAAAATAAGTTTTGCGTTGTCATGACGACCTGATTTGTATACAGCGATGGCGGGCGCGAGGAAGTTTATCGATGCCAAACTGAAGCAAAGAGATGTTTTACTCTTCAGTAAAACTGGTTCGCCTGAATGTAAAATAGTGAAGGAAATGCTCTCCGAATATAAAATGATGCCCAGCACTTACGAAATATGCGAAATTGAACAGAGGCAAGACTGTACGGAAATCGAAAACTACTTTATGATCATTTGCATGACAAGCCACAGATCGGTAAGGTTAATTCTTTTCTATCTCAGATTTTAAAATCATGATAGTATAGTACTCTAGTACAGTGCAGTAGAATCATTGTGCACTGATGCACTTACTGGACAGCAGTCTGCCGTGCCCACTCGCCCGAGTGAGAAATGTTTGTCCTCCAGAAGATCACGTGATTGTTTCTTCCACCTTTCCCTCATAGTCCATGTACTTCTAAGTGTTTCAGTTTGTTGTAAAACTGTTTTGTCAATTGCCAAGTGTGCATATTTAGAGTGTTATAACATGCCAATGAACTCAGCTATGAGCCACTTCCACTGTACCCATTTGCATTATTACCTTACCAAGCCCAAATTTCTGTTTTGGTGTTATCAAAAAATGTCTAATTTGTGTGTCATGGCATCTATGGGCATCTTTCTGTTATCCTCATTTTTTGTTTTGCAAGTTAAAACTTTTATGTCATTCTGATTAGTTGTCAAAATTGCACACTTTCATGGAAGTAATATGTTTGTTTGAGTATGATTAATTGTACTGTATTGTATTTTTGTCTAATCAATCAATAGGAGCAGACAGAATGCTGCTCCTTTACATGTAATTAGGTTTAGTTATTTAAATTTAGACGTTTAGTTTAAGTTTAGTTTCATTTAATAATAGCCCTACTTCAAGTAGTAGAAGTAGTTTCACTTTAACAACACTGTGTGATTACAAGGATCATTAGCATCACCCTCCTCATTTATCCAGGCTTGGGACTGGCACTGCCAGAATACGAGCAGTGGCGGAGTTTCCCTACTTCAAGAATAATCATCAGGGTGTCTTATATTATGAACAAACAATACTTTATGTTGGTGTTTGTGCATTTGCTGAAGATGCCACTAAAAAGATTTTTTGAAATGGCTATGTAACTTTGATTGATTATTGTTACTCACAGCTTAATATGGAGCTTGTGATAAAATGTTATTTTTGTTTTGTTTACAAAGGTTCCGCGGTTGTTCATTAAAAGGAAATACATCGGAAGTGAAAAAGAAATCAGGAGAATGCATGAAAATGGTGAATTAAAGAGACTGTTGACCAGTGTTATTTTAGTTCCTGAGAATAGAATAGGAATAATAATTATTTTAAATTAGTTCCATGGAACGAAAACTGGAATAAAAATTAAGTCTGGAACGAGAATAGAATAGGAATAAAAATTTCAATATTTTTCTCGGACGAGAACGGAATAGAATAAAAATTATTTCTTTATTTTTAATAGCTATGCGGACTGGTAACTTTTTAGTGTGTCTGCCTAGAAACTGTTTTATTAACAGTCGCATTCACATTGTCCATACTATACTAATCTCATAAATAGGTCAAGATACTGTTTTGTGTGACAGTCTGATAGACATTAATCGTTCATGTTAGACATTTCTTTGAGAAGTGGAAGTGGAAGTGGAACTACAAATATAAATTTTCTGGAACTGGAACTAGAACTATAATTATTTCTAAATAGGAAGTGGAACTAGAACAAGAATAAAATTTATTTATAAAGAGGAACTAAAACTAGAACTAAAATGAAGACAGTGGAATAGAATAAGAATAGGAATAGAAATTAATCTTGGAACTAAAATAACACTGCTGTTGACAGAAGCTGGAGCACTGAGTTAAAGGAAAAATAGAGTGACTTATGCCACGTGAACCACGGTGTGAACAGTTTTTAAAATTTTATTGTTAAAAGAAATAACAGTGTCTGTTACATGCATTTGATTTTATTATGCACTAACAGCTGCTACATTGATAAACAGCTTTTTCAAATATTGATATATAGAACTTTACGTAAAAACTACAAAATAGTATCTAAATATTGCTGAATGACAATCTGAACCCCATAATTATAATGCACAGAATATCAGCGTACAATAAACTTTGAATAACCAATCTGATTAAATCAGAAGTTAAACTCATTTCAAGTTATCTTACTTTAACCCTTTAACGATGGTTAATAACATGATTGCCACTGTGCATTTACAAAATAAATGGCTAAATCTGAAGAGCTACACATTTAATACAATGCTTTTGTCTGTACACGAGGCTTCAGGAGACACCAGAGTGTCTGCATGAACCATTTGATGTTGCGAGTGTGCAGAGGACTTTGAAATTGGAGTTACATTACAATATTTGAACTCCACACTGGTTCAAATGGACCAATTGAGCATAAGATGATGTTGACTTCTTTGATGCACCTGGTTCATACAGCATGGTCTAACTTGCGTGTACCAAATACAACGCTACACACTGCATAAAAGCAAACCTGCTGCAGTGGTGATAGTCTCTGTTTAATAGAAGTCGCAGTTTAATATAAATAAAAGCTTATTTTTATATAATTTTAAACTTACCCTGGTAGTGTATTCAGAGTTTAACAACATCTTTCAGATCCCAGGGCTGTTCTTGTCAACCTTACTTTACCTTTGTCGGATTAATGTATTAAAATTAGTTTTAGTATTATGGTAAATCTTTTATTTATGATATGAGACAATCTTTTTTAAGGTTTTCTGTAGAATTAGATTCTGCTTCTGCGTTAGTTGTTTCGATAGTCTCATTACTCTGTTCAGGTTGCTTCTCTACAGACTGCTTTTTTGGCATCTGGCTTTGTCCATCTGAGGGTGCTTGCCCAGGAGGAATTGGTGTTGACACTCCAGATGCATCAGTAAGGCTGCTCTTGGTCTCTGAGGAGATTCCGACAAGACTAACAGGTTGATCAGTTCTGTCGTCATCGACGATACTAGGTTTTTCTATCTCGACATTGTCAGTGACCTGCTTTTTGCCAAATATCTTACCTGCTGTTGCCAAGAAAGAATCCCAGACTGGCACATTGTCACTGTTTGAAGTGTCATCAGCAGCCTTTTGGTTTTCTGCAGGATTAGGTTCTGGTTTTGTGTTAGTTCTTTTGTTGGTTTCATTTGTCTGTTCAGGTTGTTTCTCTGCAGACTGGTTCTTTAGCAGCTGTCTTTGTTCGTCAGATGATTCAGGCTCAGAAGATGATATTGATCTTCCAAGTGCATCAACCACACTACTCCTGGTCTCTGAGGAGGTTCTAAAAGGATTTTGAACAACATCATCATTGGCATTACTAGGTTTTTCAGTCTCATTATTGTCGCTGGCTTTCTTTATGCCAAATATATTGCCTGCTCTAGCCAAGAAAGAATCCCACACTGGCACATTGTCAGTGTTTGAAATGTCATCAGTAGCTTTTGGGTTTTCTGCAGGATTAGGTTCCGATTTTGTGTTATCTGTTATGTTGGTTTCATGTGTCTTTCCAGGCTGGTTCTCTGCAGACTGGTTCTTTGGCAACTGTCTTTGGCTTTGTTCGTCATCGGATGCATGCTCAGAAGATGATATTGAACTTCCAGATGCACCAACCCCACTGCTCCTGGTTTTTGAAGAGGTTGTGATAGGACTACCAGGATTTTGAGCTTTATCATCATTGGCATTACTAGGTTTTTCAAGCTCATTATTGTCATTGGGTTTCTTTATGCCAAATATATTGCCTGCTCTTGCCAGGAAGGAATCCCAGACTGGCACATTGTCACTGTTTGAAATTTCATCAGCAGCTTTTGGGTTTTCTGCAGGATTAGGTTCTGATTTTGTGTTATTTGTTACGTTGGTTTCATTTGTCTGTTCAGGCTGTTTCTCTGCGATCTGAGTTTTTGGCCGCTGTCTGTGGCTCTGTTCAACTGAGTTTTTTGCATGCTCAGGAGGTGGTATTGATCTTCCAGATGCATCATCATCGGTAGTAATAGGTTTTTCAAGTTCTTTGTTGTCGCTGACTTTCTTTATGCCAAACATCTTGCCTGCTGACGCCAGAAAAGAATCCCACACTGGCACATTGTCACTGTTTGAAATGTCATTAGCAGGTGTGATGTCATGGTTCTGCAACACTTCGTTACGCGTTACAGTTTCGGTTGGTGCTTCAGCTGTAGGTGGATTTACCATCTTAGAAGCTTCTTTGATGTGCAGAACTGTGTTGTTTTCTGGATGTGTTTTGTTATGAAAAGTACTACTGTCAATGGCTGGCCTACCTGCTTCAGTGGGTTTAGCATCTTTACGAGAGTTTGAAATGGAATCCTTACCAGTTTGCACAGGTTCATCAGCGTTGGCTGTTTGGTTGTGGAATTTCGGACTACCTTTGTTTGAGAAATTGGTTGAGTCTGGAAGATTATTATGATTTCTGATACGTTGATCTTTATGTTGATCTTTCATTCTATGACTATTTGTAGTCCTTTGCCCTCTGTTTGGCATTTCTTCGGTCCTGTTATGTTGGGTATTGTCAGAAGTTTTAATGCCTCTCCTATCCTCACGAGTTGTTTTGGCTTCTGCAGTGTGTCTGATCTCTTCGTCATGGCTGAAGGCCAGATTTTCCTCAGTTGGTAACTCCTGATCATTGTGCAACACTTTGCTGTTTGAATGGTTGTTTTTGCCCAAATTTCCTTTGTGCAGATCTAGTGAGTGTTTCCTCTTAACAAAAGTCATTGGCACTGTCTCTTGGGGATTTCCTTTAGTGAACCTTCGTCTAGATCTGGAACCAGCTGGATCTTCTGTCATGGGGTTCCAGTTGGTGGCCCCTCTAACTGACTGTGGTCGTTCACCAATGTTGTTTGCATTTCCTTGTTTGTTAGTGAGGGGCATTCTTATGTGTTGTGGTCCTGGAACTCGTTTGCGAATGCCATGACAGTGATTGCATTTGGGCAGAGTCTGACTGTAATTCGGAATGACCTGAGGTCGTCTATGGTCAGGTGACATGCTCAGTGAAACACTAGCAGACGGATCACTGTTTTCAAAGATTCTCCTGGCAGATTTACTGTTCTGGAACATCTGTTCTGAATGCAGTTCATCCAGATGTCTTGGAAAATATCGATCTGAATCATTTCCGTATGACCAATGTGGGTCTTTCTTATTAGGCCTACTCTTCATTCGCTCAGCTCTGACAGGTGGCATGGCTGGGTGATGATGTGCATGGTAGACTTCTGAATTTCGTGGGGAAGAGTCGTTGTAACTTCTTCCGTGGTGTCTTGTTCTCGCGGGCATTGAGTTCTGTGGATAATGCGCCTGAGGAGATGCGTGATGCATGGTATGAGACTTGGGTCCGATCCTTGCATCTGGATCAGGCAGTTGGTCTACGAATCCAGCGTTCTCTGGATCATATCCATTTGTTTTCGGAGCCGCTGTCGTAACTCCCTGCATAGTCGAATATTCATGATGTTTGTGTGGCGGTTCTTTTTGGTTTTCAACACCTTCAACAAAACAGTTTTTAAAATTGTTTAAAAGGTATTTAAAAATAGGCCCACAGTTTGGCGAAAGCATTATGATGTGAAGTCAGAATCATATTGTAGGCAAACGAAAATAAAACCAGATAAAATTCAAAAGTGATTTTAATAGGGGGATGGTGTGTAAGTTCGATTATGGAGAAACGAATAACTTAGCATTCAGAACACGAGAAAGGGACACAGAATAGGATTAATTCATTCAGTCATTCATATAGAACATTTATATAGCGCCCCTTCAAGAACACCACTTGGAGGCGCTCTCAACACCAGCATGGCTAAAACGAACAGCTCCAGAGGAATGCCATTCCAGGTCGATGTACCCACCACCGAGAAGGCGCGGTTGTGCCTAGTGGAGGTACGGGCAGAAAGGACAGAGAGAAGACCATGTTCAGATGAGCAGATAGATCGAGAGCCCCTAGCACTAAGGACAGGGCAACAGAGCTCGCGAAGATAGGCAAGAGCGAGGCCTAGTAAGCAGCGCCAGACTAGGGCAGCTAATCTATACGCAATCCGCTGTTGAGAGGGGAGGCCAGTTGAAAACGTCTTGCATGTATCTAGAGACATGGCCACATTTTGGTATACAGCCGATAAGGCGGGAAGCAGAACGCAAGATCCCACCCAAGCACCCCAGTCGATCAGCAGAGAGGCCAGCGTAGAGCAAGCAACAATAGTCAAGTATAGTTGTGACGAAAGCATGGATAAGGGTGGAGGTATACGCAGGTAGCTGAAGCAGCGAGTGAGCGGGCGACAGTGCGGAGCTGGCGCAATTTGTAGAAGCAGTCACGGCCAAAAATTTTGGTGATGAATGATTAACAGCACATCATGACGTCTGGCACCCTTCCCACACATTTTGAAACGTTTACAGAACAGTTCACTCAGTTGGCTAATTAATAAAATTAACATCACCCAGGGTGATGAAAGCATTCGGCCATGCAGTATGGCATACTAGGGTCTATTGTTTATGGGACAAAGAAGGCCTGCAGATATACAGGCTATCTAAACGCAGGAACAGATTTTACGCATAGTCTGGTCGCACGTAGGAGCAATGTCCTATCACTGTTAAGACATCGGGTCTATGCCTATACTCACTATTCATGTCAGTTCTTGCTGCAAGCACTCGATTGCATAATTATATGGTAGGCATAGGCACACATAATTATGCCTATAGTACGTGAGATTAAGAAAACTTTGAAACCTTGAGTATCGATGGGATAGTAGTCATTTCGTCTTTCTTTCAAACTGCCAGATTGAGCCTTCTCTGCATGTTGATGCTGGACTTCTATCGGATTCTGCAATGTACAACTCTTCAGTCATAAAAAATCCAGGATAAAAATGATCTACGATTATGCTGTTTATACATAAGCCATGGGCGGATCCAGGATTTGCAGTTGAAGGGGTATAATAAAGATGGTCGTGTGGCAGCGCCTTTAATAGAGATCTGCTATTACAACGCGATATATAAGTGTTCACATACATACATACATACATACATACATACATACATACATACATACATACATACATACATACATACATACATACATACATACATATACATACATACATTTTTGGTTGTGGGACCTTCCATCTGGAATGACCTCCCGCCTTAGCTCCGCTCTTTACTTGTGAGCCATCCGGCAGGGTTCTACAAGTCCTTCAAGTCTTTTTTCTTTAGTCGTGGCTGGGCCGGGAGCGCTTCTGAGTAGCTTCTTGAAGGGGCGCTATATAAATGCTCTGAATGATCGAATGAATGAATACATACATACATACATACATACATACATACATACATACATACATACATACATACGTCGATCATAGTCAATGTCTGTGTTGTCTATGTACACTAGGTCTATCTTTAATTTTCCGAAATAAGATGCTTTAAAATAGGTCGAACCTTAACCAAGTCCTTAACTGGTTGGTTTCCTTCAGCGTCGTCACCATTCGACTTGATTGCCTTGTTTCTGCGAGTCTTAATGGCTGCCGTTTGTATATGCACAGCTGCGACTCCGGCCAAGGCGTCCTTGATATTCATCAGACCGGATCCTGAGTTTTTTCTGCTTCCCGGGCCACCCTGTCATGTTGAAAGACGGTTGAAGTTACAACACAATAAGAAACCATAATAAAATGTAATGTAGCCTACTCTCAGACTACTTCTGAGAAGGGCAAGCAGACGAGAACTAAACATATGGAATTCATTGGGAGATAAAACAGTTGCAAGTTTTATAGCAACAATTAATTTGCATACAGATTATACGATGCTAAGATTATATACTCGAGACGCGAAATATAGGTCTATCGTAATTGTAAGAATTATTAAGCAGAAGGATTCCATAGAATGGTCAATGGAGAGGTCGGAGATTCAAATCCTCACCAGGACAGAAATTTGGTTGGAGATTTCTGCTCCAACTCCTGCTCACCCCTTATCCAACTCAGCAATAATGACTACATTGACCGTACATTGTCGGTGGGAAGATGAGACGGCGAGGCAGACGACTGGCCATCCGCCCTCATATGCCAAAGCTAAGAAAATGAAGTCGCTAACACTTCATACCCAAGGCTGCCTCAGGGCTAGCTGAAGGGGACTGCTCTTCTTCACTTCTATGATTATGATCATAATCATGATTAGCGATGATTATGACAATGACGACGATGATTAAATAGACAGGCAGACAGAACAAACAGAATTTGATAGCTTTAATCTGTCAAACTTGCTACAGTTAAGATTAGTCTACCTGATTGTCGTCTGCTTTCAGGCCTTTATTGTGCTTTCCTAGTTTTCGAACTTCTTCAGATAAACGTCTGAAGAAAATACACAGATTACACTTGGTTAAGAGTGCTTGAAGCTGTAGAGCAGACATACCTAAATTTGTATTTGTAATTAGTAATTTGTAATTGTTTACTTATATAGCGCCTCTTCAAATAAACTCATCAGAGGTGCAGCTCTCGATTATATCACATAATTTATAAAGACCAGAACAGAATGGTTTTGAACGCTTGCGAAATAGAGGCATGGAAAGTTGAAGAAGCTCATGGCGCAGATTGCATGAAGCCTGTTCCAGAAAGATAATAATAATATTTTCGTTTATTCAACAATCCGGGTGACAAACCACAACCGGTTACAGTGTACAGTAATTATGCAATTGAAACAATTCACAAGAACACAAATGACTGAAGACATAAATCTTAACTACTAACAGAACGGACAGCCTGCAATACACGGCGCTAATAGCAGCCTACAAAGCATGTCCGCCCTAACGGGGCTCGAACTCGTTACCTCACGCTCTCTATATGCCAGTGTGTTATCCAATACGCTATCGGGCCCCCACTGCGATGCTTCCACGTGGAAGTACGTGATGGCGGGACAACGAGATTACATTGTGTTTCAGAACGAAGAGATTTACGACCAGGTAATGATGACACTGGAGTACGTTGCTCTCTTAGGAGCACATCCAGCCAAGCAGCTGCACGTCAGCATAAGATATCTTAAACTCAAAGCGTCTTCACATGTGCAGCCAATGCCGCTCTTCCTGCATTAAATTTTAGTTAAGTATATGACCATACTTTAGAATCCCATCAATTAAACGAGGTGCTGAGTTTAAACGGTGTGTAGTTTATTAACCCTTGAAAGAGCTAGGGAAGCCCGCACAAATGACATTACCATAGTCCATCCTAGTGCATATCAATGCATCATGCATCAGGGTATACAAGCAGCTTTGGGAGACAGCGAGTCGTACATGTATAATGCGGATCTGACGCAATTGATGAGAGCTAGCTTAACATGCAAATAAGTAATGTAACAGACACGTACTATAGTTACGTATACTACTATAATGGGTTTAAATTAATATCAGTTACCGTAGTTAGCAGGCCTAACTTTAACGAAGGGAAAGAAGTCTACCTCATACGAGATTTCTGGGTGTCCGAGTTTTCCTCAACCAGAGTCTCCTCATCCGATGTGTGAAGTCTGGAACTTCTGCGAGTCCACAAATTGACGAGTCCACTGATGCCAAGAAATCGATTCAGAAAACTAGGCTGCTGAACAAGTCAACAAGGCAGTTAGGTATATGGTTGGTATTGTCTAGTCTGATCTATCTAACCTAATGACTGTCATTATTCATGTCTGGCAGTTGTTTCCCAATACCCATATTAATGTTTTATGACAATCTGTATTTTCTTTCGTTGACAGTTTTGTTGACATTCATTAAGATCCAATAAACGAATAATAATAATAGTAGCAGCAGCAGCAGCAGCAGCAGCAGCAGTAGCAGTAGTAGTAGTATGAGGAGGAGGAGCAGCAGCAGCAGCAGCAGCAGTAGCAGTAGCAGTAGCAGTAGCAATAGTAGCAGTAGCAGTAGCAGCAGTAGTAGTAGTAGTAGTAGTAGCAGCGTCTGCTGGGCTGGATATGCAGTTGAATAAACAACTTGGACTAGGTTATCTACGTGTCGTTATTTCAAACGGAATTTTATCAGTCTGACACAAACCTGTTTCGGGCTTTCTTCGTTCTGAAACGCAACAACAAATGCCCATCATTTAACACATTTGTTAACACTGACATAATTATATGAAATCCGAGTTATTAGAAAGTAATGAGATCTCCGTGTATTGATATCTGATGGAGTTAAATACCAGCTCCTACTGGTCAACTTCGCGATGTACCTCCACTTGGTGTGTCTGAATAAACCCTCTGATACGACGCAGCGCACGTGAATAAGCTAGTGCCCTAATGCTAGGCTTTGGCGTAACGCTTCAGAAATTTCCAGCGTACGATTACGATGTAGAATATGAGAAGCGATATATATATATATATATATATATATATATATATATTTCAATATAACTGATAAACTCACAAGAAGAGGCACACATGACCAGATGACTTAGTATGGATAAGGCGTTATATAAAATTCATTTCAAGATAATTAGCTAACTATAATTATTAACTCACTGGAGGCATAGATAGAAAGATGTAATCCTGTTTCGGCTGAATTTCAACAAATATGTTATTATATGCGCAATATCTTTTGATAACTAAAATTAATTTTTAATCCAACCTCGAGACTGATGGAATTCTTGAGCTTGTAGTTCCTCCAGTTCTGTGCTATCAACATTCCCGTGTATATCTTTCCAACAGTCATCTTTCCGTAAGTTAAATCTATCAGAAAACCATTAAACATCATCTGAAACGAGGTCGGCTAATTCACTGCATATGCCACCTACCATACCATTTCAACTTCTCTTAAGATGCAACTGTTCATATCTGTCACCACATCGTCGTGTTAGGAGCTCTTAAGAGTTTCCTTAAAAGCGCTCGAATGCCTACCCAATGCACAATTTCGTGATAGAAAGAAGGAAAGTGAATTGAACAACGTTTATCCATGTCTGCGACTCTTGAATTTACTTACTTGTTCTCACCATGCCAGTACTGAAATATAGGCCTTTACAGCTATCAAAAATACAAATTGGCTTTTTTGTCTGTAAAATATATAATAAAAGTGGCAGCAGATGACAGGCAGATAATTATAATGACTCCCA
Organism: Aporrectodea caliginosa; assembly: GCA_020284085.1. Lineage (NCBI taxonomy): Eukaryota > Metazoa > Annelida > Clitellata > Crassiclitellata > Lumbricidae > Aporrectodea > Aporrectodea caliginosa. The sequence goes on from JACEVL010001019.1 coordinate 190,460, forward strand.
GCGATTATGTTTTGACTAAGCGCCTGTGAATAATCTAGTTCCCGCGACTTCCCATTTTTGGGCGCTATAGAAATTTCGAGATTACGATAAAGATTACATTCTAATTATTCAACAGGTCGCGAGAGGGAAACGATGTGAAATTTGGTATCCTCTACTTTGTATAGATCAGCGCTCGTGAATAAGCTGGTGCCCTGCGCTTGGCTTTCGAGTGGCGCTTTAGAAGTTTGGAGATTACGATTACCATTACGATCAAAGTTATGCCCCTGGATGACGATGTTATGAGACGGCTCGAAATGCTGCCTAAATTCTTTCATCAAAGCAGCAGATTTTAAGAGTTACCTTCTCTGGATGGAATAAGCATTTCTATTTGTTTCTTGGCTTGTATAGGCCAAAGAAGTCGAATTATCTTTCGAAGTTCTCTATCTTTTCTATCCATTTCTTCAACTGCAAATAGATTTTAAGCCAGGGATCAGTTTTAGCAAATGAATCTGCTAACTTCAACAGCACCTACAGCATGGGTATATGGATGTATATGTATGTATGTATGTATGTATGTATGTGTGTATGTATGAATGTATGTATGTATGTATGTATGTATGCATGTATGTGTGTATGTATGTGTGAATGCTTGTATATATGTATGCTTGCTTGTATGTTTTGGACATACAGAGAGAACATGTAGAGAGAATGCCAGTTGCCCGAATCCCACGCAATGCACTACATGCAAGATTCGAAGGAAAAAGAAACAAAGGCAGACCAAGACTACGGTGGATAGGCCTAGATAACATAAATAAATGAGGACAAACCAGCACTTGAACTGACAATTATAAGGGAGCAGTAGACTTGACAAATGACCGAGGACAATGGAGATCATGTATTCCTACCCATCGCCGCCACTTGGCTGGCGTCAGGAACTGATGATGTATGTATGTCTGTGTGTACTGGTGAGCATTACATGTCTCTGCATACATACATACATATATGTATGTATGTTTGCATGTATGAGCACTTGTTATAGCGCCCCTTCAAGATTTCTACTCAGAGGTGCTCCCGACTACAGCGCGGACACTGAATCGGAGTTTCACGCCGAAGCGCATGAGCAATTGCGAGTGAAGGACTTGTCCAGGGTACCTACGCGGCGGCTTGAGGTGGATTCGAACCCGCAACCCTCCGGCTGCAAGGCACCGAACATACCCCAACACCACCGCGCGCCACGTAATGTCATGCATACATAATACAATCATATATACTCCAGTATTAAATGAACTTTTTATTGAGCTACGGTTTAGGATTAAGAGACATTGGTAACTCTACCTCGACTGACTTTGATTCCTAGAGACTCTCTAACGAGAGCGAACAGCGTCGTCTTAAAGTTAACCCTTCCTTGAACGTCAACAGGCATGTTCATTCGTACCAATTTCTGTCAAAACAACGACACACACACTCGCGTTAATATATAAGTACATCCAAAGTCACATTATAAGCAAATAATTATATGCTTATGTATATAATAGTATAATAGTAACGATAGACAGGCAAATGCCTGCGTAGTCCTATTGAAGGGGCGCTATATAAATGTTGAATTACTATACATTCGCCAGCTCAGCTCGTCGCAACGTCTTGACCTTTTTGTTCCTCTTGTGAGAACAGCCATAGCCCAGCCCCGTGTCTTTGTCTGCATTGGCCCTACGCTATAGAATCAACTTCCTTTTTAGTTCGTACCACAGCCGATGGTCCTGCTACATCTTTTCGCTACCTCAAAACTTGCCTTTATTCTCGGGGACTTTCGCACTGGGAGCGCCTCTGATTGGTGTGCACTGTGAGAGGCGCTTTATAAATCTTTAAATACAATACAGTACAATACAATTACATTTTGTGTAGAGCTAGGAAAGGCGACATATGAAGCCGAATAATATGATAAGAAAGTAGGTCACAGTATCTTCGCTATTGACCAGGGAAGGGACTCAAGGGAGGACAGAGGTAGGTGAGGAGCAAGCAGGATATAAGGAGGGAAAGAGAGAGAGAGAGAGACAGACAGACAGACAGACAGACAGACAGAGAGACAGAGAGAGAGACAGAGAGACAGACAGAGAGACAGAGAGAGACAGAGAGAGACAGAGAGAAAGAGAGAGACAGACAGACAGACAGAGAGAGAGAGACAGACAGACAGACAGAGAGACAGACAGACAGAGAGACACACAGAAAGAGAGACAGAGACAGACAGACAGACAGACACAGACAGACAGACAGACAGACAGAGACAGAGACAGATGAGGAGGATGATTAGGGTTTATTTACCCTATACGCGAGGCGATTTGGACATTTTTTGCCAAATCCAACGGGAGGCTCCAGTTCCTTCAACATGGCGTACATCTCGTTGTGGTGTATTTGGCCTCTGCAACAAACAACCTCCAAAATCAATCAATCGCTCAATCAATCAAAATTTGATATAGCGCCCCTTCAAAATACCTACTCAGAAGCGCTCCTGGCCCAACCACGGCTAAAGAGACCAGTTTTTAGGGATATATAGAACGCAGATGAGTTTGTACTAGGTAAGAGACGGAGCTCCAGTGGAAGGACGTTCCAGGTGGTGGGCCCACAACGGAGAAAACCCGGTGTTGCATGATGGAAGTGCATGTGAAGGGACAAACAAGTCCTCTTCGCAATATTATGCACAAAAATTATATATTCTTTTCTTTTTCTTATGTTAATGACTATCGTTTTGCCTTTTGAAATCGTGGCTTCCAGTTTTCTGAAGTTTGGCCGACTTTGGCCTAATCTTCATAATGGTCGAGAAGACTGTTCCATGTAGTTGGTACTGCGACAGAGAAGGACCAGTCGCCAAACGTCGTAGAATTTCACCTACTGTTTCCAGTGTTTTGCAATATCTTATAGCCTATTTGATGTTAATCTCTCAGTGTCTCAGTTTCTGAGTGTGACCGTTTACCGAAACGTTCTGATCGAAGTGACCAAAGAGCTGTAATTCTTACGAGGCTGATGGGTCATAGTTTGACCAAATTTGAAGATATTCTTCGAGATGGTGTGGTCCAAGGATGGACGAGTCGCGAGTCAGATAGTCGAAGTTATCCATAATAACCGCAATGAACAAGTTGAGCATCTACAGAGCACAGAATTCAGGCTGAACATTTCGCATCTAAATATCTAAATAAACTACCTTATTAACGACAATCAGATAAAGAATAAGAAATTTTCACGATAACGAAATAAGCACAAGAGGACTTACAAGTACCGATACCGAGAGATAATAATTTTGAACGACAGAAATGTCTTCAAAGCGTATTAGCTCAATGACTAGGTCTATCACATAAGCTTAAGCTTACTTGGTTTCACATTAAAAGCTGTATTATATGGAATATTTAAAATTCATTTAGCAAAAAAATCATATATATTTTTTGCATGCAATAAAGCATCAAATTAGTCATTTACAACAATTGCACGTATTTGAGTGAGTATGCGTCTATATGCAAAAGCAAAATGAGAAGTAAAACTACCACCCACATCTGTACTTGTCAATAAATAAAAAAAACTTGTGCTAGAACATCCATCTGTACCAGTAATATGCTCAGACCGAGCCCATAGAGGACGCACATTCCCATACTGGTTCCGTGCAGAGCTCATGTGGATTCTATACAGGGCTGTTAACCCTAGGGCTACCAAGCTTTTTTAGTGACATCGGCTACCAAGGGGGGCCATGGTTACCACCCCCCCCCCGGATTTCGTGTTTGGTTACACATATCATAACTTGTAATATAGCAATGGATTCAGCATTCATTTCTGCACAGAATGGTATACTTAGTTGTACATTATGTGAATGCACCTCGAAATTACATCACTTTTAACAACGGAACCCATTAATTAGCAATATTTTATACTATTGCGTACATTTTGTACTTTTTGGATAAACAAATATAAGATTATGTGTGTTTTGAAACTAATCTATGTATAAAAGATACACACAATCATCCCTACACATGTTTATATAGTACAAATGTACATCCATACATATATTTCCATACATATATATCGGTTTACGTTGTAATGCTGTATTCAGCCATTTTCACACAGATTACGCGTATTATTATTTATTTTGATCACTTCCGGTATTCAAAAGACAAAGATGTAGGTATTCAACTAAAGCCCTACATTCCCTCTAAAGAATGGTATCTTTGTTTCTCTTTCAGGAAGACAAATGAATACGCTACAGACAAAAAACTAAGGGGGGAGTGCTTCCATTCAGCCAATTTTTCCCGCATATTACGCGTATTATTATTTATTTTGATCACTTCCTGTTTTCATAAGACAAAGATGTATGTATGCATTCCCTCTAAAGAATGGTATAATTGTTTCTCTTCTAGGAAGAATAGTCAATGAGCTATAGTCGAAAAACTAGGGAGGGGGTGGTATCCATCCCCCTCTGGTGCCTCGGGTATATCAGGTATAACTTTTGAATGGCGTGGGCTACCACCATGATGTTTACCTCAAAATGTGCGCCAATGAATCTGCTACAGCTACCTAAAATGCAAAAATTATATTCCATATGGGAAAAAATTATGCATGAAAACGTAGAGGGGGAAACCACCACCCCCCCTTGGTAGCCCGAGGGTTAAAGGCTAGGTTTTTAGTTTTTGTTTTTTTGGGTTTTATAAAAAACAAAAACAAAAAACCTCCAATTTTGTTTTTTTGGTTTTTTACAAATTTCAAAATTATGAATGCCCAAAATGTGATCTCTTCAACTCTCTTGGCAATTGTTGTATGGTCTCTGTTAACTTCGTTTTATGACATTCTACGGTTTTACTGTTCTAGTTAATTTCATTTATATGCATCCGATTAATTTTAACGGTATTGTACCATTTTTATGCGTTTTATGATCCGAAGGGGCCGTCCATAAATGACGTCACGCACCTAGGGGGGGAGGGGGTCGGAAATTTGTGACGATGTGTGACATGGGGAGGGAGATCAGCGAAGTGTGACGTCACATCAGGTCTGTGTAATTAAATTTAACAATTAACAACATTTTAAGTTTAAAATAACAGCACTAATTTTGAGTATGAAAATTTTCATAATTTTTTTGATTATTTTAATGTATACGGGCACCATTATTAATAACTTTCTAATTATTTAAATATTTTTCACCATCAGATTTTTAAATACTTATTACAATGACAATAAATGGGATTTGAAACATGTTTTATTATCAAGTGGAAATTTGGTTTTAGGGGGGTTTGTGACGTCATTTTTCAGGGGTGTGTGACTTTTTGTGACGAATTGTGACAAGAGGAGGGGGGTCAAAAATCGGCCAAAATAGCGTGACGTCATTTATGGACGGCCCCAAATAGGAAAATCTCAAAAACAAAAAACAAAAAACAACAACAAAACAAAAAACCAACTTTTCACTTTGAAAAAAGTTTGGTTTCTTGCACCTCTGATTCTATACAATGTCCATGGATTGCTCGTAGAGACACGATGCGCCTATTTGTGAAGTTGATTTAAAGTCTAACCTACCAAGAACGCACTGAGGAATACAAACGATACATAGTAGGCGATTGACAGGTCCAATCCACAGGTGGGTGGCGGATTTTCGTCGCTCGAGAAAGACAGAGGGTCACAAGGACGACCAGACATGCAAGTCAACATGATGCCCACCCAGCCGTCAAGGGTTGCACACCTACGAACAGAAACCCATCTATATACAGCTGGGCGAAACAGTTTCACACTTTAACATTTAAATGATCATCGGCATCGATAATGTATTTAAAGAAATAGCAACCACAGTAAGATGTAATTTAGCGTTTTGAGGTAGGCTAGGCCTACTAATTAGAAGGCCCACGTAATATTGTCGTCGTTGGTTAATTAGACTCGCATATTTAAATCTCATATCTCACATGTGTTGCATAAATGCCCAGATAGGCCTACATACATACCATTCTAAATGTTCTCATACATATACATACATACAGAAGACAGACAGACATGTATACATACATGCATTCATGCTTATATATATATACGGACGTCTGGGAATATCTGGAAGTATATGTATATATATATATATTTATATTTATATATACAGAAATACATACTACATAAAATATACAAAACAGATCTACATTACATATATAGTACTTACATAGTCCATATATGCATCCATACATACATATATACAACGCATACATTACATGCATACAAATATTGTAGCGTAACGTGGCACATAGTAATACAGTGTAAATGTAACGCTCTTAACTGTGACAAAAATGTAGGTGAATTGAAGATTTTTAAGGATTCGCTTAAGACAAACTCGTTACTTTTTGCGTGGCCATATATATATGGCCTACCTGAAGAGCAGAAGGAGAGCGTCTGGGAAGTTCTGGAAGTGATTATGCCGATTAATTTCGGTATCCGAGTTTAAAACAATGTCGCCGAAGAGCTGTAATATCAAAGAAACACACCATCGCTCAATACACAGCCTACGTTCCCTACAGACTTGATAAGAAACGCCCTATAGGCCCTAAATTCAACAACATAAATAATATTATGAATCTGTTCTAAGAAACTCGTCTCACCTTTGAATGCCGACTAATACTTTCTTTAAGTGACTGCAATAGCCTGTCGATCGTTATTGTAAAATAAGCGAGTAAGTGTCGACCTTAATGTAAGCTTATGTATGTATGTATGTATGTATGTATGTATGTATGTGTGTGTATGTATGTATGTATGTATGCATGTATGTATGAGCACTTGTTATAGCGCCCATTCAATATTTCCATTCTGAGGCGCTCCCGACTACAGCGCGAACACTGAATCGGAGTTTCACGCCGAAGCGCATGAGCAACTGCGAGTGAAGGACTTGCCCAGGGTCCCTTCGCGGCGGCTTGAGGTGGATTCGAAATCGCAACCCTCCAGCTGCAAGGCACCGAACATAACCCTACACCACCGCGCCCCACAATTTAATTCACAGTTGCAGACCGCATTCAGAGTAACAAGCGATATTATACATAAACGTGTAGGGCCTACATTCAAAGACAAGAATAATCAGAATATAACATACGAATGAGAAAGGTGCTTTGCATTTGATCATCTGCCTCTGAGGAACTCTATCATGCGCCCTTGGTCGAAGGGAGAGAGCTCCGACCGTTTTATTGGGGGCAAGTAATGGAACAACACGAGCTCAGGGTTGCGCACAATCGAAGCTAACAGGCTTTCAATAAACCGGCGAAGATGAATATAATGATTCAATACAAATGCCAGTCATGTCATGAAAGACGTTGCATCCAACTCCGTAAAGAATTTCCAGTAAACTCTTAGGGCCAAATCATGGGCTTTTAAGTCGGAAAGAGATAAGGAATCATAGGGTGTTAGAGGCGAAGCAATAATAGGTAAACCTCTAGTTAATCAATTGGTTGAGCTATTGTGATGATGCAGGACTAGCATAATTAAACTGCACACGAGAGGGGGGATTCGTCTGAATTGGGTGAAACCGATGACAGACCGAATGCGTCGTTTAATTGATTAAGGAAAAGTTTGATTATTCATTCATTCATTTATTACTTGAATTTATATAGCGCCCCTTCAAGGGAACTACTCAGAGGCGCTCCCAACCCCAGCGCGGCCAAATAGGACCATTTTAAGTTGAGAGAGGAATGCCTGAGAAGGCGTTCTAGGAAGGGAGCGGAGTGCCAGAGGGAGGCCATTCCAGGTCGAGGGGCCAACCACAGAGAAGGCATTATCTTTCCTATCCCTGCTTTAAACAGAACATATCCATCAGATCCATCATTGCTAAATCGCGACTATACCGCTTACCTGCATTCCTATGACTGCGTAGATGTAGAACAACATCCCGATTAGTAGCAGTACATATGGCAATGCCTGTAACGATAACGAAATAATTATATTACTCTGCATGCGTAAGTCTTATTATTCGTGCATCGTTGGCAAATTTTAATTAGGTTTTATAAATTTGATTTAGTTATTCAAATCGTTTAGGTCAATTGCGCCGCGATAGGCCTATGTCACATAGGCTGTTGATGCATAAATGTACCATATATCTCAGTAGAGTCTATATCTTTGGTCGTTTATTCACATAATGGAAAATTGCTGTCTAGGTTTTAAAATAGTTAGCCTAACTAACTTAATTCACGATAGATTTGTGGGCTATCGTAGCCGAATGGTTAGAGCAGTGCCTCTAAGAAAATAAGAATGTTAAAACGAATCCTCATTTCAGCATTCTTATTAATAATTATTAAGATTACTAGAATGAATTCAGGTCATTCGTTTTTTCTAACATTTAAAATGGCGTTATGCTGCTTGATTTCTGTGGGTGCGTGTGTCTCTTAATTGTTATTCATTGCTAGCGTTATTGATCATTTAGCAGAGATGGGCAGTAATTTAATTGGTGTAATTTGTAATTTGTAATTCAATTACATTTTCCCAAGTAATTTGTAATTCAATTACATTTCACTGTGTAATTTGCCCATCTCTGTCATTTAGGATATATAGTAGACAGCGATTTTTAGGTACTTGAAGGCTCTATACTAAGTGTCTAGACAGGGGTACAAAAAACCAAACTTTTCTCAAAATGAAAAGTAGGTTTTTTGTTTTTTTTCGTTTTTTATGGTTTTTTTGTTTTTTTTTGTTTTTGAGATTTTCCTATTTCGGATGAATCGGATCATAAAACTCATTAAAATGGCATAATACCGTTCAAATTAATCAGATGCATATAAATGAAATTAACTAGAACAGTAGAACCGTAGAATGTCATAAAACGAGTTAACAAAGACAATATTGCCAAGAGCGTTGAAGAGACGACATTTTTGGCATTTAAGCCTATAATGTCAAACTTTGTAAAAAAAACAAAAAACAAAAATTTCCGTTTTTAAAAAAAAAAAACAAAAACAAAAAAACAAAACCTTTAACAGCCCTGTGTCTAGACAACTAAGTAACTAATCGTAATCGTCAACTCAAAAATTCCTAAAGCGTCACTCGAATGCTAAGCGCAGAGCAACAGCTGATCCAGGCCTAACTAAAATATGATCCAGTCATCAAGTTAGTGGCAATATCAATACGACCTCTGTGTGGGAAATGCAGACGAAGATAGCCTAATCGTTGTTTTAAGCGAACTAAAATCCAGCTTAGACATTCGTTTCATGTAAATATGACAGTTCTATCATGAGGCTAGATTCTTAATATAGGCTAGATTAATGGATTAAAGTATAGATAGGCTTACTGGAATGATAATAATGCATGAGTATATAGTTGTTGGGTTGGGCAACTAAGGCTAGCAGTGTGGGCTTGCATGGCATTGGTTAGGTATTTATCTCTGACAGGCAAAGTAGAGGTAACCTGGGCTGGGCTCCGTCTCTGATTGGACGGCTTCCCAGTTGCCTTCCAGGAAGCGCCCATAAAACCGGCTGCGCTTCTAGGAACGTTGCTTGTTCGGTGCCTGTTCGGGTTTCTAGTTATCGGGGTAATTTGGGTTAGTAACTGTTGGGGGTAATCTTTGGATTCGGGTTGGTGAAGCACTTCATTGTTTTATAAGTAAACTTATATTATTATTATTATCATTATTGTTGACACCGTAATTCATAGTCTGACTGTCGTCATTATTATTATAATAACTTTAATTATGTGTTAACGTCATTACCTGTATAACTGTTCTCTAATGTTTTATGTTTAATTAAATGTTTAATATTCATCATGATTTATCTCTGTAGGTCCTAGTTAGGTAGTAATTCCCCATTGTCCATTCCGTATCCGGAGTGACTACCAAGTACATGTTATCAGAGATCTCTATTAATAAATAATACACATTAGTAAGTATGATCTCATCGGGCCAGACTAGCTGGTGCCATCACAGTTCTATTATAGCATAAAGTTAAACTTTTTTGGCTTACGTTTAGCGATTGAACAAACGTCCACAAAAGGATTCTTATGGATCGACTCTGACGAAGAATTTTAATCAATCTCGTTGCTCGAAAAAGTCTGAGGAAACTCATGTTTATTGAAACGATCTAAAATATTTACATTTAGCATAAATTACAAGCTGCAGAGTAAAATTGCTGCTAATCATCAAAATAATATCTTATGATATTATTAAGTGGTGGTACTACTTATAGAAGCGGGAAAACTTTCCTTCACCCATCTGGGTCTCACAAGTTCACGTCTTTATTCTAAAACATAGAGGGATTGTCTGGAGTTGTAATTAACAACTTCGGGTGGGTTCAACATTGGTTCCCTTTCCCAACGAATCTCCTTAAGTATTGCCTCCTTGGTCTGGCGATACCTCTTGAGCGTGGCGCCTATCTATCTTCGAGATCTCTGCTGCTCTTGCCTCGTCTGCCAGTCGTAATCGTAATCTCCAAACTTCTAAGGCGCCACTCGAAAGCCAAGCGCAGGGCACCAGCTTATTCACGAGCGCTGCGTCTAGTCAGAAGGGTTGTCCAAAATAGTAGTCCGAGGAGGTCCGAGTCCGGTTTCCAGAGGATCAGAGGGGTCAGAGTAGCTGCTAAGGTGGGTGTCGTTTATTGGCCAGTGGTCACAGCCTACGCTCCACCGCCCCACGGAGACCTTGCTGTTCCTTTTGCTCACACAGCTATATGCAGCGCCGGGTCAGTTGCTCACTACAGTGTTCTCTTCCGTCTGACCTGAGTCGGAAGCACCTCTGAGTAGAGATCTCTTAGGGGCGCTATATAAATTCCGATTGATTGACAGATTGATTATGCTGAGAATGAAATTATTTCATAAGCTATTAAGCAGAACGAACAGATACAATGCCATCGATAAAATCTGTTTGAGCTGAGTGTAGGCAATAATCGGCCAAATATTATGTCTATGTCGCATCGTAATTGTAATTGCTCTAAACCGCTAAAGAGCCACTCGAAAGCCAAGCGCCAGGGAACCAGCTTATTCGCGAGCGCTGCGTCGAGTCAGAGGGGTTTTTCACAAATCAAATGGGAGCTTAATTGCAAGTTGCAGAACATTAAATTATAAAATTGTTCTTTTACGACTGTAAGGTCAGAAAATGGCTACCTACCAGCATGTCCGCAATGCTTCCAACGACCGTTATGAAGTCGAAGATGTTCCACGGTTGTCTAAAGTAGTTCTGAATAAAAAAAACTCACTAGCCAATCATGGCATCAACATCAAAGCAAACATACAAACTCTGCCAACCTGTCCACAGTTTCTGGGGGGCCGTGGCGCATTGGATAACATCTGGCACAGAGACCGAGAGGTACCGAGTTCGAGCCCCCGTTGGGCGGATATGCTTTGTAGGCTGCTATTAGCGCCGTTGTATTGCAAAGCTGTCTGTTCTGTTAGTAGTTAAGCTTTCAATTGCATAACATGTAAATGTACAGCGCAGTGCGTTTGTCAGGCGCTTAATTAAAGAAAAGATATTATTATTATTATTATTATTATTATTATTATTATTATTATTATTATTATTATTATTATTATTATTATTTTTATTATTATTATTATTATTATATAGGAACCACATGGTATTAATCTTCCCATATAAAACCCATATAGAGTCCATTATGTGTTCCATCAAATGCTCATGGGTAAGCTGGCAGGGCAATTAAATACATGTATATCATTCATTCATTAAGGTCACTTGTTATAGCGCCCCTTCAAGATTTCTACTCAGAGGCGCTCCCGACTACAGCGCGGACACTGAATCGGAGTTTCACGCCGAAGCGCATGAGCAATTGCGAGTGAAGGACTTGCCCAGGGTCCCTGCGCGGCGGCTTGAGGTGGATTCGAACCCGCAACCCTCCGGCTGCAAGGCACCGAACATACCCCTACACCACCGCGCCCCACAATGGAATAGTTTATTAAGCTAACCAGAGCTTTCGTGTAATGATACATATTTATACATAATGAATCTACGCATAGGACTTTGCATATGAAAAATTAAGCATCGAAAATCACAGTGAAGATTCAATCATTGAATTCATTGTGTCAGCTGACTACAATGACTCTAAAGCTTAGCCTAAACCAGAATTTCTGGTTTAAGTATTAAAATTTTCAATCCAGATCATATTATATATATGTATATATAATATATATATATATAAGCCTATATCCAGACTTCTGTCGTACCATAAAGGATAGTGCAGACTGAATGAGCTAGGGACAGAATAATTCTTCGGGTATCGGCTTACCAAGAATCCAAATGCAATCAGTTTAAGAATGACCTCCACTCCGAAAATTCCGGTGAATACGATGTTCATGTAGTATAAAGCAAGCTGATACAACGGTGGCTGGTTGTAAAACTATACGAAATAAAAACAATGCTGTTTATTAAATCAATGTTCTCGTAATACTAAACTACACTATAGCAAATTGTCAGAGTACATTGTACGCATAACCTACATAGCAGTGGTTCCAAAACTGTGACCATGCACGGGCCAAAAGTGGCCCGCCAGAGGTCTAAAGGTGGCCCGTCAAACCTTTCACTATCCCGAACAATTTCTGGTCATTTTGTGTATGACTTTATTTTCATTCCTGTTAACACCCGGTTTGCCTTATATATCTGAATTTTAATTCACAGCTGAGCTTAAAGCACGATACCACAAAAAACAGTCTTCATGATTCACATAGTCTTTAGTAGTTTTTTTCTCTGTGCACATACATTTCTCAATTAAATTGAAAAGTTTCAGTAGCAATATGAGTTTGTTTTGATATTTGTTTTGATATTTGAAAGCAAATGCTTACAATCAGCAAGTGGTTTCTCCAGCAGGAACATTTTCCTGCTCCACTCATAGACTACATCATGTAGACTTACCTTCATCATCAACGCGATGGTGTTCAGTATGACGATAAACATCATGACGTAGTCGTATGATTTCGACATGACCCACGTCCACAGCAGATAACGAAACGACTGTTTGTTCTGCGGAGCGTAGAAATTCAACGGCTTAGAGTTGATCACGAAGTCGATACAATTTTTCTACAAGAAAACAAATACCACATTTGAAATTTAACAAAATAATCTGCTTTTTGTACAGCGACCTATGGCCTCGATCCTCCTTATTTTTGCAATTAAGGCCGAGCTTCCACCAGGCAGCGCCGAGTAGGGTGTGGCCGATTGGCATTTTTTGCGGATTTCCGGATATTACCCGGATATTTTACCTGCTTATTTTGCCGAAACCGGATTCGATCCGATAAATCGGCAGTATTTATTTCTATTTGGTTCTAGGTTCTGTTTGTTACTCCGCGATCGCAAAATTAAAAACAAAAACAAAATCTTGTATGTTGTCACGAAATGTAATTCAAACGAATTTTATTATTTTACACGGACTGTTGATGATAAAGTTTAAAGATTACCGCACGAGGTCGCCAAAACAAGTTAATATGTTTGCATTAATGAAAAAAGAAACAATTTTTGGTCAAAAATGTTACTTCTTTTGGTATTTGGATCGGTAAGTCTCGGGATGCGCCGATTCCGATTAATCGGTCTAGGGCAAAACTACGGGGCAAACCGATGTCAGGATCAAGATTCGACCACACCCTAGCGCCGAGCTATCACGGTCGCTGGCCCTACGACCTGGAATGGGCTCCCTGTGACACTTAACCTAGTGCCCAGAGGCATGTAGGCCTAACCGTAATATCGCCCACCGTGTTCTATTACAACCTTAAGACTGTCCTATTTAGCCGGGGTTTGGTAGGGAGCGTTCTTGAGTAGATGGTCTTGAAGGGGCGCTATATAAAAATAATGAATGAATGAATAAGGATGGGACGCACTGACGCAGCCTACTGTCTAACCCATGTAGCTAACTGGGCCAGTATAGACCGATGTCAAGTTAAAACGACTAAATTCAACACATAATCCATTCCTAATAATGTTGCAACGCAAAATGTAATAATCTTAAACTATTGTTACATTTATAAAACATCATATCGACGAGTTCAACGGGCTCAGGTTGGCATCCACAGAGAAGAAAACGAGAAAGTATCATGGTGTTGTCAGAAGAAAGAGAGTAGTAGCCCCCCCATATTTTGTAAAAGAGAGCAGCCTATGGTGTAACCTGGTTTTTATCTAAGTCCAAGTCCTGGAGTTCTGCCTCTCCTTGTTCCTGGAATGTGACGACTATCAAGGCGACGAAGATGTTCAGGAAGAAAAACGGAAAGACGACAAAATATATGATGTAGAATATTGCCAGGTTGTTGTTGTAGCCGGGCTTAGGACCGTGACCTTCAAAAGTACTGTCCATTGAAAATCGAAGCAACCTATTAATGAACCATCAGGTTTCATATACGTTAAGACGCTGTAACAGCAGTGAATTATTATTATTATTATTATTATTATTATTATTATTATTATTATTATTATTATTATTATTATTATTATTATTATTATCATTATTATTATTATTATTATTTTATTTATTTTTTTTTATGCCCCGAGGTATACAGGATCCCTCAGGGACTTCAACATTATCTATTGTAGAAAATTGTCTGGAAAGGCCCTACTCATCTATCTCTTGACCGGCGAAAGTGCCCCCAAAGGCCACTGCATTAAAACGTTGTATCGTCATTGAGATACGTTGGAACAAAAAAGATGTTTCCCGTGGATCTCCAGTTACGGTGCCTAGCTTATGTCCCAGGTCCGAAAGGAAGGTCAAACCTTCGTTGTTGATTGGACCCAGTGTTTCGAAAGCCAAAGGGACAAAAAAATACGTGGAGGACAGTTGATTGTATTTGTCTAGTTTGCGGTCCGACGCCTTCTCGGCTGCCGCGCCGGCCGTTTGGGAGGTGTCAGGCAGGTAGGAAGCGGCCAAAGTGTCTGTTACGGTCGCATCCCAGATGAGGCATCGCCCGGCGCGCCAAGGGATGAGGGTGAGACCATCCGGTCTCCTGCCGTCTGTTCTCACGAGGCCCGCCGGCTCCTTTGTGGATGGATAACCTGCACGGACCAAGCCCCGAAAGACCAGATCGTTCAAAGAGGCGTGTCGGGGTAAGCGACCCGGGCCCAGTGCGCAGGAGAGCCCATGATGACCATCCGTCAACACCGGGGCTCCGCAGGGGCACCCATGTGGTTCGCAAAGCGGGACCCCCAACCGAAGGCCCGCCGCCACCCTGACTGATTCGTCGTCCAGCCTAAGCCCACAGCTTGTGACAGGGAGGGCCAGCAGCCAGTCCCCTGCATGCGGGGCGGACACCGCCCTGAGACGTGCCTGATTTTTTGGGTCAGGCAGCCTGGCGTACAGGCCAGAGACGACTCCGTCGATCAGGGGCCTGTCCCATGCCGACTGTCTGTGGGCGAGAATGCCTTCTGGGCGCCGCTCCGCGCCTGCCCGGATCCACATGGCCAGCTGTTTCATGCATTGCGGGTCGGCCGAGGCCGTCTCTCCCAGCATGGTGGACTGGAGCAGGTCGGTGCTCGCGGCTGATGCCAAAAAGGCGGGAAGTGCCAGCGAGGTCACCGATCGGATCCCCAGTCCACCCATCTTAATGGGGAGTGAGGTTTGAAGCCATGCATCATCTGACAGAGGTAGATTGATAACCCTGCTCAGGCCAGATCTCAAGGTTGCATCATACTGCACTAGTCCCGGATGGTCTGCACAGGGGCAGCTGCGAAGTATATGAAGCAGTTTCGTTGCACTGAGAGAGTATCTGAAAAGGATGAGAGCGTCATGCATTGCGATGTTTTCTAATTTCTCAAGCGTCCGCGTTAACTCTGCTATACGGGCTCCTAAGGCCGCATCCAGCGCGCTCAGAGTCGAGAGAGGGGATCCTAACAGAGATGCATTCTGAGGGCTGGTCCAAGTGAAGAGCGGGTGATGTCCTCCGTGATGCTAGGAGACACCGAGATGACCTCGCATTTTGAGCGGTTAAGCTGCAATCCAAGGTCTCTGCATTTTTGCTCCAGGTGTGTCACGTCCTGGGCCACCACTTGCGCCTCTCCACCCAACGTAAGGTCATCAAGAAATCTCAGAGTAAGCGGAGAGGACATTTCGGCCAGAATGGGCTGAAGGGGAAGACAAAAAAAGCAGAGGGACCAGCGGGTCACCCTGCTGAGGCCCGACCTGCGACAGGAGAGTGAAAGCACCATATTTCAGGTTCGAGGGTTCAGAGTATGCCAGAAAGCAAAAGGGTGCGAGTTCGGGAAGTGTTGTATAGAGCGAAAGTAGCATTTGATCTCTAAAAAGGCTGTTGGAGGCATTAGAGAAGTCAATTTTTACAAGGATTGAGTCATCGTCCATATTGTCCAAGAAACGTCTCGCAGCGTGCACCGCCGCTTCGCAGCCCCCCGCCACGCCCACCCCCACCTGTCTAGGGGATAAGTACGCCGCCACCTTGGGCGCTGCGAAAGCGTTTGCACATTTGGCCGCAAGTCTGCGCCAATAATAGCCGATGACTATCGGTCGGAGACCCCCCGAGCTTTTGCGCAGGGCAAAGAGTGTGCCCCCAAAGAGGGTGGCGCGAATTCGAGAAGGGCACGAGCCTGCCAGCAGCAAGTTGACCAGGGCCGTGATCGCTGCTAGAAGCCCTGGACCAGAGTCTGCCTGGCTCACCAATTCCAAGATGTGCTGGGGGCGGATGCCATCAGGCCCCCCAGAGGATCCCGCTGGAAAATTTCGGATGCGGGCTAATACCTCGGCCTTATTATTATTATTATTATTATTACTATTATTATTATTATTATATTACTATTTTTTAAATTAATTTTTATTGTTTATTATTATTATTATTATTTTTTTTTTAACCCGAGGTATCTATAATCCCTCAGGTGTCAGATATTAATAATCAATGTTAACTCTGGAGTGGCCATCCTTGTCAAGATCCGGAAGAACGAAAGTGCTGTATTATTATTATTATTATTATTATTATTATTATTATTATTATTATTATTATTATTATTATTACCAATATATTAGTCACCGTTATATAATGACTAAGCATCAATTTTAAAATTTTAAGACTATCAAAACGAGTCAAAAACTAGAACTGCACATACACTGGCCACCCAGATCGCGTCTGAACCGTAAAGAGTGTAAGCAATGCGGCGCCCACATTGTCGTAATGTAACGAGGAACGTGTCCATTGGCGCTGAACAGTGGCCGCTGGCTTCTGACTGTAATCGATGAACTCTCCTCTGTAACAGCAAAGCATCAGTTACTGAAGCCATAGGACTGCATGTAGTGGGATCTACCTATAATAAAGACAGGAAAGAGCCTCTGATGAGTCTCTCTTGAAGTGGCGCTATATGAGTTTGAAATTACCATAACCAGACTATGTCGGTTAATTAATGCATTGAGTAAAACTGCTAACCCTCTAAAAGCAAATATAACCTTAAAAATCTGGTAGCAACATCCCAGAAAGTAGCATTGCGATGCCTATACATGTATATCCGGGAAACGCATACGCCTAGCATCTAGCACTTTAAAATTGCTCGCGTAATCTGTGATCTGGTCCAGGAATATGATCTTGATTTATAAATATTCGTCAATCTAATCGAATATCAACTCCGCGCATGCGGGGAACAACCAGAAGGCCTTTGGTAGCCGAGCTGAGAGTGGAGCGACCAGAGAGTGAAGAGACCGAGGTACATAATTAAGGTCTGAGGTATGAAAGAGTTACCCGATCAAACAGTTGCGCATAAGAGTTACAATTTTTAACTCGATGCTCTGGGCACAGGGAGCCAGTGGAGAGTGTCCCGAATAAAGGCAGATACATGAGTAAACCTCTGGAGACCACCAGAAAGGCTGGCGGCAGCGTTAAGTATTGACTGAAGCTTGGAAAGGTTTAGTGAAAACAGACCAGAATAGATATAATAGTGTTGCCGAAGACTTGAAGTCAACCCTAGTACAGATCAGCGAATGGACGAGAGTGGTTACCGCGTGAGAGGAGAACGACTGACGTCATGGTCAATGGGTCATTAATATGACTTCATTAACACTGGAGACCAAATTACTTGCAAACGCTTTCAGTTTCCTTGGATAAGTCGTTGCAGAAGTTGAAGGTTCCCTTGAACAGCTGAACTCCAATTACAGCGAAGATAAGTTGAAAGAGAAGATAGATGACCATGATGACTAAGACATTCTTCACGGCCGCCACCAAGCAGTCAAACACAGCCTGTACACGAATAAAGAAATACATGACAGTATAATCTATATCTCACTCTCAGGAGCGTAGCCAGACTTAAATTCAAGAGGAGGCAACTTCACAGACCAGTGCAAAACCAGTGCATATTTTTCTCAATGAACTTTTTTTATACATTATTACAAACCAGTGTTTAATCTACTCCCCTTGCTGTGGGGGCGATATTTTAAAAGTTGACGACCGGGGGGGCAGAGTCAGAGTAGCGAGTGATCTCCCGAGGGGGTAGTAACGAGAGTTTTCAGAGAATTTTCGACGGGGGGGTAGTAACGAGAGTTTTCAGAGAATTTTCGAGGGGGCAGTAACGAGAGTTTCAGAGAATTTTCGAGGGGGCGGTAGTAACGCCCACTTCTCCAAGAATTTCTCGAGGGAGGGGTACTAACGACAGGTTTACACCAATTTTTGAAATTTTTGAGGGGGGTAGTAACAAGAGTTTTCCAACAAAAATTTCCTCCTCCATCCACCCCAGCCAGTGAACGATAAATCCTATCCTCAGTCGGAAATTCAAGAGGAGGCAACTTCACAGACCATTAGCAAAATAAATCATGGTCATTTGCGTCATTGGTCAATTGAAGCTCCAGTATATAACAAAAGCAAGAGGAGGCAAATGCCTCCTCGTGCCTCCATGTAGCTACGCCTATGCTCACTCTACTGTGAAGAATTGAAAAATTTTTATCGCTGACTTTTAATCTACTTTTAGACTAACTATATATCCACCTTCAGCTGTCTAAATTTATTCTCTAGAACTGTTATTTTTAATATTTTTCTTGCAAATGGATCTGTACTATAAAACAACGTTTGCCTTCACATGAATAGATGATCGGAATCCAATGAAATTCCATGAAATTCAACTCTGATAATATTTCCAGTCAAACCGTATTTTCTTTTGTCGACATTTTTGGAATCGATAAACGAAGAATGGATGAAAGGCTAATATTTTCGATGACATTTAATAGATACCAAATGCACTCTGATATTATTGCCACTCGATACAACGATACAAGAATAAGGAGACGTATTATATTATATTTCAACAGGCCACCGTTTTCTGCACAGCTGTCTATTCGGTAGCACGTTGGGATTAAAACTCAACGACTGTGAGTCTGAGCCTGATGGTCGGACTCCGTCCAACGGCTCTATAGACACGCATTTCGCGCGCACTTGTCTCCCGCACGATTCAGCCGCGCTGACCATGCGCACGTAAGAGACAAATTAAATGAATACAATAAATTAACTCCGCCACTGATAGCTTTCTGTCAGTGCCAGTCCCAAGCCTGGATAAAGGAGGAGGGCGACGCTAATGGTCTTTGTAACCACACAGTGTCGTTAAACTGAAACTACTACTAATACAATGAATTAAGTAAATATTGATGTGGTAATTAACCTTGAGTTTCGGAATCCTCCTGATGCTCTTCAAGGGACGAAGTACTCGCAAGACCCTGAGAGATTTTATCGTTCCAAGGTTTTTCTTGGCCGAGTTACTATCACTGTTAGGAATAGAAACACTGCGAACAGTTACGGCAAAACAATTGAGCCCAAGTGGCGTGTACGCAGTGGCGGCGCCAGCTATACAATTTCAGCAGGTCGCGTCAGGGTAATGGGAGTTATTCAGCATGTCGAAGAAATTAATGTTTGAGTTTGACGCATCAAGCAGCATAACTTATATATATATATATATGTGAACAAATGTTTTGCATATATAATGAGCACAGGTGTTCCTTAGGTTGATATATATATATAATGTGTATTCGATTGTTAAGCGTTTTAGTCTTAGGCCTTAGTTGCGCTGTCGGCTCGTGGGCGCTTGGCCTAAAGTAGCCTAAACATTGGCTGACGGTAGATTGTTTTACACGTGCAGTTAGCGCGCCAAACTTAGAAACTGCTGATGACAGTGAATTTGAACTATACATTGTAGTACAGTTGTTTTAAGGCAAGAGTTGAGTTTGTTGTTATTAAACTGTGTTTGAAGAAAGAAAGAAACATTCAAAGAACTGTGTCAATTTAATTCTTAAACAGTTAGAAGACGTTGAGAAATTTATATGTAGAGATAAGGAAAGTTCTTGAGGTAGGTCACAACTAAGAAAGAAAAGTGTTGGTGACATATTTGGTGGTAATCGATGAACTCTCCTCTGTAACAGCAAAGCATCAGTTACTGAAGCCATAGGACTGCATGTAGTGGGATCTACCTATAATAAAGACAGGAAAGAGCCTCTGATGAGTCTCTCTTGAAGTGGCGCTTATATGAGTTTGAAATTACCATAACCAGACTATGTCGGTTAATTAATGCATTGAGTAAAACTGCTAACCCTCTAAAAGCAAATATAACCTTAAAAATCTGGTAGCAACATCCCAGAAAGTAGCATTGCGATGCCTATACATGTATATCCGGGAAACGCATACGCCTAGCATCTAGCACTTTAAAATTGCTCGCGTAATCTGTGATCTGGTCCAGGAATATGATCTTGATTTATAAATATTCGTCAATCTAATCGAATATCAACTCCGCGCATGCGGGGAACAACCAGAAGGCCTTTGGTAGCCGAGCTGAGAGTGGAGCGACCAGAGAGTGAAGAGACCGAGGTACATAATTAAGGTCTGAGGTATGAAAGAGTTACCCGATCAAACAGTTGCGCATAAGAGTTACAATTTTTAACTCGATGCTCTGGGCACAGGGAGCCAGTGGAGAGTGTCCCGAATAAAGGCAGATACATGAGTAAACCTCTGGAGACCACCAGAAAGGCTGGCGGCAGCGTTAAGTATTGACTGAAGCTTGGAAAGGTTTAGTGAAAACAGACCAGAATAGATATAATAGTGTTGCCGAAGACTTGAAGTCAACCCTAGTACAGATCAGCGAATGGACGAGAGTGGTTACCGCGTGAGAGGAGAACGACTGACGTCATGGTCAATGGGTCATTAATATGACTTCATTAACACTGGAGACCAAATTACTTGCAAACGCTTTCAGTTTCCTTGGATAAGTCGTTGCAGAAGTTGAAGGTTCCCTTGAACAGCTGAACTCCAATTACAGCGAAGATAAGTTGAAAGAGAAGATAGATGACCATGATGACTAAGACATTCTTCACGGCCGCCACCAAGCAGTCAAACACAGCCTGTACACGAATAAAGAAATACATGACAGTATAATCTATATCTCACTCTCAGGAGCGTAGCCAGACTTAAATTCAAGAGGAGGCAACTTCACAGACCAGTGCAAAACCAGTGCATATTTTTCTCAATGAACTTTTTTTATACATTATTACAAACCAGTGTTTAATCTACTCCCCTTGCTGTGGGGCGATATTTTAAAAAGTTGACGACCGGGGGCAGAGTCAGAGTAGCGAGTGATCTCCCCGAGGGGGTAGTAACGAGAGTTTTCAGAGAATTTTCGACGGGGGGTAGTAACGAGAGTTTTCAGAGAATTTTCGAGGGGGGCAGTAACGAGAGTTTCAGAGAATTTTCGAGGGGGCGGTAGTAACGCCCACTTCTCCAAGAATTTCTCGAGGGAGGGGTACTAACGACAGGTTTACACCAATTTTTGAAATTTTGAGGGGGTAGTAACAAGTTTTTCCAACAAAATTTCCCCTCCTCCATCCACCCCAGCCAGTGAACGATAAATCCTATCCTCAGTCGGAAATTCAAGAGGAGGCAACTTCACAGACCATTAGCAAAATAAATCATGGTCATTTGCGTCATTGGTCAATTGAAGCTCCAGTATATAACAAAAGCAAGAGGAGGCAAATGCCTCCTCGTGCCTCCATGTAGCTACGCCTATGCTCACTCTACTGTGAAGAATTGAAAAATTTTTATCGCTGACTTTTAATCTACTTTTAGACTAACTATATATCCACCTTCAGCTGTCTAAATTTATTCTCTAGAACTGTTATTTTTAATATTTTTCTTGCAAATGGATCTGTACTATAAAACAACGTTTGCCTTCACATGAATAGATGATCGGAATCCAATGAAATTCCATGAAATTCAACTCTGATAATATTTCCAGTCAAACCGTATTTTCTTTTGTCGACATTTTTGGAATCGATAAACGAAGAATGGATGAAAGGCTAATATTTTCGATGACATTTAATAGATACCAAATGCACTCTGATATTATTGCCACTCGATACAACGATACAAGAATAAGGAGACGTATTATATTATATTTCAACAGGCCACCGTTTTCTGCACAGCTGTCTATTCGGTAGCACGTTGGGATTAAAACTCAACGACTGTGAGTCTGAGCCTGATGGTCGGACTCCGTCCAACGGCTCTATAGACACGCATTTCGCGCGCACTTGTCTCCCGCACGATTCAGCCGCGCTGACCATGCGCACGTAAGAGACAAATTAAATGAATACAATAAATTAACTCCGCCACTGATAGCTTTCTGTCAGTGCCAGTCCCAAGCCTGGATAAAGGAGGAGGGCGACGCTAATGGTCTTTGTAACCACACAGTGTCGTTAAACTGAAACTACTACTAATACAATGAATTAAGTAAATATTGATGTGGTAATTAACCTTGAGTTTCGGAATCCTCCTGATGCTCTTCAAGGGACGAAGTACTCGCAAGACCCTGAGAGATTTTATCGTTCCAAGGTTTTTCTTGGCCGAGTTACTATCACTGTTAGGAATAGAAACACTGCGAACAGTTACGGCAAAACAATTGAGCCCAAGTGGCGTGTACGCAGTGGCGGCGCCAGCTATACAATTTCAGCAGGTCGCGTCAGGGTAATGGGAGTTATTCAGCATGTCGAAGAAATTAATGTTTGAGTTTGACGCATCAAGCAGCATAACTTATATATATATATATATGTGAACAAATGTTTTGCATATATAATGAGCACAGGTGTTCCTTAGGTTGATATATATATATAATGTGTATTCGATTGTTAAGCGTTTTAGTCTTAGGCCTTAGTTGCGCTGTCGGCTCGTGGGCGCTTGGCCTAAAGTAGCCTAAACATTGGCTGACGGTAGATTGTTTTACACGTGCAGTTAGCGCGCCAAACTTAGAAACTGCTGATGACAGTGAATTTGAACTATACAGTGTAGTACAGTTGTTTTAAGGCAAGAGTTGAGTTTGTTGTTATTAAACTGTGTTTGAAGAAAGAAAGAAACATTCAAAGAACTGTGTCAATTTAATTCTTAAACAGTTAGAAGACGTTGAGAAATTTATATGTAGAGATAAGGAAAGTTCTTGAGGTAGGTCACAACTAAGAAAGAAAAGAGTTGGTGACATATTTGGTGGCAGCAGCGGTGAGATTCGAAACAACGTCTGGGATTCGAAACAACGTCTGGGATTCGAAACAACGTCTGGGATTCGAAACAACGTCGACTGGTGAATACGCATTCAAATCATTGGTAAATCTACGACAACGAAAGCCTCAACGACAAAGGTATAAAAGTTGGTTGTTATCAAACAAAGAACAATCCCCAATACTTCAAACACAAAAGAAAACTCGTGTTTTCCAGAAAGGACAGCACTGAAGTAAAGAAGTAAGATGGAGAAATTAAGTGTCAAAAAACAAGCAGAACTGAAGAAGATGTCTTCTGAAAGATTAAAACAGCGCTTGTTAAAGGCTGGTTTTGAAGAAAAGCAACTGGAAGATATGTCACGTGAAGACATGCTAGAAGCGCTAGCTGAAGTCTGGCTTAAGGAAGAAGCAGAAGAAGAAGGTGCTGTCGGCGGTGTTGTGGAAAAGGTTATTGAAAAACCGTCTGGACTTATGTCTATGGAGATGATGATGCAGTGGATGATGATGAAAGAAGAAAGAGAGGAGAAACGGAGACAAGAAGAGAAAGAGAAAGAGGAGAAACGAAGACAAGACGAGAAAGAAAGAGAGGAGAAACGGAGACAAGAAGAGAAAGAGAAAGAGGAGAAACGAAGACAAGACGAGAAAGAAAGAGAGGAGAAACGGAGACAAGAAGAGAAAGAAATGCGACAGGAAGAATTACGTCTTCAGAGAGAGAAAGAAGAGAAGGCAGAACGTCTTCAGAGAGAGAAAGAAGAGAAAGCAGAGAATGCAAGACAGGAAGAATTACGTCTTCAGAGAGAGAAAGAAGAGAAAGCAGAGCAAGTTCGTGTGGCAGAACTTGAGTTGCAAAAGCAGCAATTTGAGATTCAATTAGAGCAATTGAAAAGAGATCGAGAAGATGCTGAAAGGAGAAGATTAGAGCAGATGATTGAATTTGAAAGGGCGCGGAAAAGTGACGAAGAGATACGTCAGCAACAGATTGAAGAGAAGAGACTACGTGAAGAAGAAAAGGAAAAAGTGCGAATTTCAGAGTTGGAGCGAGCAGAAGAGGTTAGACAAGAAGAACTGAAATTACAGAAAGAAAGCATGGAGAAGGCGGAAGAGGAAAGACAAGAACGTTTAAAGTTGGAAAAAACAAAAATAGCATTAAAAGAAGCACAACTCAAAGAGGAGAAACAAAATAGAGAAGCACAAGAACAAAGAAGGCAAGAAGAACGAGAAGAACAGAAAAGGAAACAAGAAGAAAGTGAAACGATGGTGTCTAAAATAAAGAAAATTGGTGATGCCATGAAACATGTGTTACCCAAAATGCCAAACGATATGATGGAGGTGCCATTATATTTCGAAACGGTTGAGAATGCGTTTCGTAGTTTCAACGTGCAGGAACAATTCTGGGTGAAGTTACTATTGCCATTGATGACTCCGAAAGCTAGAACTGTTCTAAACAGATTGTCATTCGATGATTTAGACGATTATCAGGTCGTGAAACAGCACTTGTTAAAAGAATTCAAGTTGACACCGAGAGAGTACAGATCGAAGTTTATTGATGCGAAGAAGACAGCTGAAGAAACATATACAATGTTTACAGCAAGGCTGAAGAACTTGTTGAACTATTATGTGAAAAGTCGCAAAGTGGATAAGAATTTTGAGAAGCTGTTTGATTTATTAGTGGCGGATAAGTTGAAAGAATCACTACCACCAGGTCCACTACAGTTTGTATTGTCGAAGGAAGGAACTGATTGTTACGAAGCTAGTGTTGTGGCAGACCTAGCGGACATTCATGTGAATAATAGAATTGGTTTGGCAATTCCGAATAAGACAAGTTTTGGTTTTGTACCCAATGTAAAAAGAAATCAACAGTTCACTCCAAATTTTGGTTTTCATTGGAAGAGCAATCAAGAAACAGGAAATCAGTTCAGAGGTGCAGAAGTGAAACCAAATTCTCCGGTTGTTCACGAGAATAGAGAGTCGATGATGACCAGACAACGTCAGGTATATAACAAATCACCACCAAGGTTTGTCGCGAGAGAAGGCAATGCATCGTTTACTCCATATAAGAGAAAAGAAAGCATCGAACAACGAGGTGCAGTGGTGAAACGTTGTCATAACTGCGGATCAGACAGGCATTTGATGAAATTCTGTCCAGTTCCTGTTACAACCTCAAATTATGGTGGAAAACAAGAACATTCGAGGGTGAATCGAATTCAAGTGGTTGATAATTCTGAAAGTCAAGCCACAGAACATCAGAACAATGAAACTGAAGTAAAGTCAGTGATGAAATGTCACCTTTCACCTGATATTCAGAAAGAAATTCTATTGCACAATGGAATGCAGAAAGAAATGGTTGGAAGAGATGAAAGTACAGCATTGAAGAAAGTGTTATTACAGTACGTCGAGGTAGAAATTCGTGGAACAGCAGGAAAAGAACCAGTGAAAGTAAAAGCACTGATTGATTCTGGAGCAGAGGTTCCGGTGATTAGTGAAGAATTACTGGAAGGCATGAAGGTGGAGCAGATTGGAAAAGTGAACTTACAATGCGTGGCAGGAGATGCCATTCCTGCAAAGTTGGTGAAAGTTGATGTAAGGCTGTGTTGTAACGATGTGGAAGAAGAGGTAATTCCGCATAAAGTCAAATGTTCACTTACACCTTATGTGACATTGATGTGTGCTAGTATTGCAAAAATGGGAAGCACAGAAAGATTCTTGTTGCATCCAGAAATCATTGCAGAACTTAAAGCCGTGCCACAAGTGAAAATGATACAAGGAGATGTGCAAGCGAATGTAACGACGAGATTGCAGAGTCAGCGAAAGAAAGTGGTAGAAGTCGAAGATGAAAGTGAAACTGAAAGTTCAAGTGAAGAGGAAAACGAAAGCGATGATCAACAAAGTTTAATGCAAGACGGTATAACAGCAGAGATGAATGAACAAGAGATGGCTGCATGCAAGAATGGTAATGTAAATGAAACGAAAGAGGATAATGAATGTGATGTTGAGATAGGAGATTTGTTTGAAGAAGACGAGAAAGATGAAGAACAACAGATGCAGATTGCAGACGCAAAGAAATTCGAAGAACAGCAGAGACAAGATGAATCATTGAAAGCATGGTGGAATTTAGCGCCAGATAAAGAATCTGAATTCTGCGTGGTAAATGGCTTACTGTACAAGAGATATCGAATATTAGAGCAAACGATATATCAATTGGTGTTACCAAAAGAGCGACGAATGAAAGTGATGGAGTTGGCTCACGAATCAGTATTTGGAGGACATCTTGGAGAAGAGAAAACTAGAGAACGAATAAAGTTATCTTTTACCTGGCCAAAGATGAGAAGAGATATAGTGAAATTTTGCAAATCATGTGAGAAATGTCAGTTAAAGGCAAGAAGTTTGGTGATGGACAGGGTTCCTATCACTCCAATTCCAAGAGAAGATGTAGCCTTTAGAAGAATTACAATGGATTGTGTAGGACCAATCGAGCCAGCATCTGCTGCAGGTCACAAGTACTGTTTATGTATTGTCGATTCTTGCACAAGATGGCCTACAGTGTTTCTGTTGAAATCATTAACTGCGAAAGCTGTGTGTGATGCTTTGATGGAGTTGTTCATGAACGTTGGTGTACCTTCAGTGATCACAAGTGACCAAGGAACAAATTTTACTGCGAGTCTGACAAGAGAATTTCTGAATTTAATGGGTTGTAGTCCAAGATTTGACACGCCAGGTCATCCAGAGGCAGCTGGACTAGTAGAAAGATGGAACCAAACATTCAAGAAAATGATCCATCATGTAATTGTTGACAATCCAAGGCAATGGCACAAAGTAATTCCGTTTACAGTGTGGGCATTACGAGAAGTACCGAATGCAACTACTGGAATTGCTCCTTATATGTTGGTGTATGGAAAGATTCCGCGTGGACCATTGGCAATTTTAAAAGAAAGTTGGACAAGAGAAATTAATTTACCACCTCATATTGGAATCCAACCAGAAAAGTACTTGAAAGACATGAAAACAAATATGGAAAAAGCATTACTGTTTGCAGAATCATATTCACGAGAGAAGCAATTACAGTATACGAATCAATACAACAAAAGAGCGAAACATAAAGAATTTGAACCGGGTGAAAAAGTTATTGTGTTGTATCCGACGTCAACAAATAAACTGATTTCACGATGGCATGGTCCATGTACTGTCATACAACGAAGGTCAAAGTACTCTTATTTGATTGACATGGGTGACGATTGTCGAAAGATAATTCACGCAAATAAAATCAGAAAGTACATTACAAGAGCAATGAGTTGTGGACTAATCGTTGAAGAAGATGAAGACTTTGGTTCAGTGGTTGAATTGCTGACGAAGAATGACTTGCAAGATGAAAAGAATTCACTGAATCTTGATCCTGATCAGATTAACCATTTAACATTGACTCAACAAAAACAATTGCTGGAAGTACTAAACAAATATTCTGATCGATTTTCTGAAAAGCCTGGATTATGTACATTGGTTGAACATGAAATTGAACTGAAACCGGAATTTCGTGAAAAAGAATTTATGGCTTACCGAATTCCACTCATCTATCGAGCAGAAGTTGAACGACAAATTAAAGAAATGCTTCAAGCCAACATTATAAAACCATCTTCGAGCAGAATGGCAAGTCCGTTGGTAATTGTTAAAAAGAAAGACGGTTCTCTAAGACTTGCCTGCGACTACAGATACATTAACTCGTTCACTGTGGATTGTAAATATCCGATGCCGATTGTGAAAGATGTTTTGCACAAAGTTGGAAAATCAAATGTGATCTCGATTTTTGATTGTCGAAGTGCTTACTGGACTTGTCCTGTTAAGCAAACTGATCAATGGAAAACTGCTTTTGTTACTCACAATGGACTGTACGAGTTTACTCGTGTTCCTTTTGGAATGATCAACTCAGGAAGAACATTTGTTAAAGCAATTAACATGGTTTTACAGCCTATAAATGAATTTGCTGAGCCCTATGTAGATGACATTGCTGTGCATTCAGATGATTGGAAGATTCATTTACAGCATTTAGATGCATATTTAATGCAAATGAGACTGCATAACATTACTCTGAACTTAAAGAAATGTATCTTTGGTAAGAGTGAGGTAAAGTTCATCGGTCATGTGGTTGGTTCTGGAACGATTCAAATGAATCCAGATAGAATTGAAAGTTTAATTAATTTGAAAACCCCAGAAACGAAGAAACAAGTTAAGCAGTTGCTTGGATTTTTTGGTTACTATAGACAGTTTATCAAAGATTTTGCACAGATTGCGAAGCCTCTATCTGATTTGACAAGCAAACATGTTCCAGATAAGATTGATTGGACTGATAGACATCAACAGGCATTTAATTTACTTAAAGATGCTGTACGCTCTAAAGTTGTTTTATATGTTTTTGATGTTGGAAAACCTTTTAATTTGTACTGTGATAGCAGTGATTTTGCAGTAGGAGCTGTTTTAACACAGCTGGATGATAAGGGAATAGAACGCCCTGTATCATTTATAAGTCAGAAATTGACTGACACCCAGAAGAGATGGGCAACTGTAGAGAAAGAAGCCTATGCTATTGTTTGGGCTCTAAATAAGTTAAAAGAGATAATCATTGGATCTAAAGTTCACATCTTTACCGATCACAATCCTTTAACTTATCTGACTGAATCTATGTCTAAGTCTGCTAAACTGGTGCGTTGGGCTTTAGCACTGCAAACTTTTGATGTAGAAGTTAATTATAAGAAAGGACGATTAAATGTTGTAGCAGATTGTTTATCTAGATTATAAGATTGTTTATTTTAATGTATTATATAGTATTAAGTTTATTGCATAATTTAGTACCTGATGATTTCGCAAATTTTTAAGTTTAATTTGCTCAATCCAAAGAAAGGGAAGGAGGTAATGTGAACAAATGTTTTGCATATATAATGAGCACAGGTGTTCCTTAGGTTGATATATATATATAATGTGTATTCGATTGTTAAGCGTTTTAGTCTTAGGCCTTAGTTGCGCTGTCGGCTCGTGGGCGCTTGGCCTAAAGTAGCCTAAACATTGGCTGACGGTAGATTGTTTTACACGTGCAGTTAGCGCGCCAAACTTAGAAACTGCTGATGACAGTGAATTTGAACTATACAGTGTAGTACAGTTGTTTTAAGGCAAGAGTTGAGTTTGTTGTTATTAAACTGTGTTTGAAGAAAGAAAGAAACATTCAAAGAACTGTGTCAATTTAATTCTTAAACAGTTAGAAGACGTTGAGAAATTTATATGTAGAGATAAGGAAAGTTCTTGAGGTAGGTCACAACTAAGAAAGAAAAGTGTTGGTGACAATATATATATATATATATATATATTTATATATATAATATACATATATACCTATACAATACATACATAGGCTACATGTATCTATAACACACTTATAGCCCAATTGTCGTAACATATTCAAATAAATTTTAAAGAATTCAGCATTAAAACGTTAAACTTTAGTTACTTTACTAGATTTTGAAGTACCGATCACCTACTCAGAACATCATGAACATGTAGGCCTATGCTAATAAGACGCACGAGTCAAAGACCCACGTTTTCAACATTTACAGAAGCATAGTTTAGACATCCTACAAGTCGCTAGCATTATTATCGTTCAGAACTACACCAAAGTCCGCATTAACAATCATAATTTTATCATTCTGCTTAATGCGTTTTCCGCCAGATTTATTTCCGACGAAATCTTCAATGTTGCAGCGCCTCATTGTTATTTATTAATTTCTTTGGTAATGTATGTAACATTGATGCAATTCGTGAACAACTGAAATAGGTTAGTTTCTATTCGCGAGGTAATCAACGACGCACTATTAATTGTATATATTTTCACAAAATTTTGAATAAGCACTTCAGCATTTCAATTTTAGAGTTTACAACATAGACTTCTATTGACTTAGAACGTAAAAAAATCGATTAAGCTTAGATATAAATAATGGCAAGAGTGACAGATGTTGATGTTTGAAATATAAAGAAAATATTAAAAATTCCAAAGAATTTTAAGCAGGTCATTTAGCAGGTCGGGAGTGAAATAAGCAGTAAAATGACCTGCTGCGACCTGCCTTGGCGCCGCCACTGCGTGTACGCTTGAATTTGATGCGTAGACTTAATTGGAAACTTCGTCGAAGAATGAGAGGTCACAATTCGCATATAACTTTTTATTCTCTTTAGCAAGAACATTAACAGATCTAGCTTAGTAGCAGACTAGCAGGCATCTGCTAAGTACTTTGACAGAAAAAGGTTGTAATCCTTCCAGAAGGACAAAGGGAAGGGAAGAAAAAGGGAAGTGAAGATGAAGTTAAATAAAAGCACATTTAAATTAGATGAAGACTTTAAAAAGGTAGCGTTAAATGAGGTTGTTCTACATATTTTGCAAAATCATCCATTATAAACTACCAATTTCTTAGGAGATATTTCTTAAGTTTAGCTACTTTAATTTTTCATTTAAGCCTTTAGGATTATACTTGAAAGATGGGAGATGCACGTAGGCCTACACCAGTAAGCCTAACTGCCTGCTTACTATTAACTGCACGCTAAACTTAAACGTTAACTTGATTTTACACTGAATTGCGATAGAATGAAACTCACATGAAAATTAGTGTAGCCAACGCGCACAATACGACGGCGAGGTCGAGAATATTCCATGGATCTCTGCAGTAAGAACCCGGATGCATAATGAAGCCAACATCCACGATCTGTCACAAACAATAGTTCTTTAGTAAGAGTAAGCCATCTATTGCTTTCGTCTTCACAACTGCAAATCTCAAAAAACTACTCAGTAGGCCTACTACGGTGTCGTTCGCGAAGTTGAATAAGACATGTGGACAGGAATGATATTTGTGGAGAAAATCTAGGCCTATCTCAAATGAAAACTAGTTTGAACCAGATGATGTTTATTTATTTATTTATTTTCCAAAAATTTATATAGCGCCCCTTCAAGATTCCTACTCAGAGGCGCTCCCTGCGCTAATCTAAATGATGTTGGAGTCAATATGACCACACAGATGTATCTTCCTCCGATCTGAAAATCGTATCCTAGCAAGAATTAAGAAACCAAAGGAAGTCTTATACTCTGACTGTTGGTACTTAATTTAGTTTGGCAATCATTAAAACGCAAGTGATTGTTCTGCAAGAACTGTAAGCCTGAACAGCAGTTCATTATTATAATAACCTACATGTAAAATCTTGTCCGAATACGAGTGACATCAAACACGCATAACACAGCTCAACAAGGTGAAACCAATCGAATTGTCCCAGTATTTCATCCGCTTGGCCTGGGTCGGGAGCGTCTCTAAGTAGGAATCTGGAAGCCTGGAAGAACCTACCAGGCTATGTAAATCCAGACTTATTGATTGATTGATTGATTGATTGATTGATTGATTGATTGATTGATTGATTGATTGATTGATTGATTGATTGATTGATTGATTGATTGATTGATTGATTGATTGATTGATTGATTGATTAGGTCCTAAGTGCTGGCGACTAGTCTGGCCTTCCAGCGTTTTCATCTCATCGAGATAGTCTATAATTCTATATCTTAGATTTATGCATAGCTTATATTACATAGGACTCGTTATGGCTTAAAATGGGAATAACAGGCAGTCGCATTCATAGAACCCATACCTTCCATCATTTCCATGAGCATTAGATTGGACCTATATCGGATCTATACCAGATCCATATGGGCATCCTATAAGGGCAGTCTGGCAGAGTAGCTGGCCCACGTTGTGCCACTGTCGGCAGCTGCTGGTCAGCTATGGACCCAACGTGGCGTGTTCGTCTATTAGAGACCCTATATGTCATATGCGACTACTATTACAATTAAAATTACAATTGGTCCAAATTGTAATATGTAATAATTGTGATAATTGCAATATGTAATAATTGCAATAATTGTAACAAGTGTAATAAGTGTAATACGTGCAATATGTAATCATTTATTGTATTAACTGTAATAATTGTAATAGTCGGGATACGTAATAATTGTACCAAATGTACCAATTGTAATAATCGTAATGTGTAGTAATTGTAATACGTAATAATTGTAAAAATGGTAGTATGTCAGAACTGTAATAATTGCGTGGTTGCCATGAAAACTACCTTGAGCAGCATTTCCACTGTGAAGACTGCGGTGAAGACATAATCCAAGTAGTTGAGAACGATGTTGCGGAAGGCATTCTGCTGAACGGGATCTTCAACGGCCAGGGATATGGTGCTGGCACATAACATGAAGAGCATGAAGGCGTCGAAGAACCACAGGTTCACCGTAAAATGGGCGTAAATGCGGACGCTAGAAACACACAAGAAAATTCACTGTTAGCCTATGTAATAAGTAACAATGTAACAACATAACATAACATAACAAGGGTTTTAAGAAGTTCAGAAGACGTTTAGTCTGTGTTAGAACCACTGCAATTAACCTGGAACATGATCAATAGCCCAATTTTTCTAGTTTCTTCTTAAAAGCTGTGATAGTGTCCATTGAGACAGTACTATCATCCAAACTATTCCACAAATCTACAACTCTTGCACTGAAGAATTTATGCCCTAATGTTCCTTTCGGTTTCTTAAATAATTTATACCTATGTCCCCGAGTTGCCTTGTTTGGTGTTAATTTAGAAAAGTCAAGTTACGCAACATAAAACTCTAATTAGGCTTTACATCGCACAAATGATGAACAGCGTATTAGCAGCGCTTTTGAAAACAAAGTTTAAAAACTAAATATATA
Organism: Aporrectodea caliginosa; assembly: GCA_020284085.1. NCBI lineage: Eukaryota > Metazoa > Annelida > Clitellata > Crassiclitellata > Lumbricidae > Aporrectodea > Aporrectodea caliginosa. Next base: position 223,598 of record JACEVL010001019.1, read on the forward strand.
TACTTTTATGGTAAATATAATCATGCACTTCATATTATATGCACATAAATGCACACATAAATGCATGCATAGGCATACATACCCACATGCAAAGATGTGTATGTACTATGCATGCATTGAATGCTATTTCCGAAGTAAATTTAAATGTAACTGCGAACCAGTAATTTCGAATTAACAGGAAAACAATAGTTAGTTAGTAGATTCTGACTTATGCTTTTAACGGTTTCAAATAGTCCTAATATACACACCTCATTCTTGTGATAGAAAACAATAACCTGATAGTTATAACAAGTTGTGAAATGTGAATGCGAACCATTAATACCAGAAAGTCAGAGTAAGAGCAGAGTAACTGGAATAAATAAACTACAATGGATGTAGAAAACCACTGAAGACACTATGGCTGCTACTGATCATCTGTTCTACCTATACTTAGAAAATTAAGGAAAATGGGGCTCCCTGGCAGCGGAGCATTAGTGCTCCTTTAAGGATAACCCTTTGACACTAGGAAACCGATTGTGTCATGATAGACAACTTTGCTGTATATATAACTGATAATTGGACTGAAGTGATTATGTACAGCTAGATTTGTTTTGTGAAGAATTTGGTACTTGGTGTCAATAAAAAGTGTTGAATTGAAAAAATTGAATTGAGTAAGAGCATTTAAACACTTACGGATTTGTGGATGTGAATAGGAAGAGAGACCTGTAGTTGTTAATGGGTTTCGGTGGGATCACAGAACCAGGGGTTGGATCAACAGCATTCGAATCTAATGATGAAATTTAAAAACATAATCATACAGCTGTCAGTGTTTATTATTAAGAACTTTGAGAATGAGCTTTTGTCGTTTGTGCATTTGTTTTAAATAGGCTCTAATATTGCTTTGGTTGAGGATGATTCGCTCCCGCTTCTGAGAAACGGGATATCGTTTCGCCTTCTCTTAAATATCAATCAATCAATTTTCCTTTATTTTCAAGAATGACATAGACGCATTTCTGCTTACAAGTAAATTGATTCGGTGTCAGGTTTGAATATTTGGGTTGTCTATGGTCTTTTCACCAGGATTAATATACGTTTCTGAAAAGGACTCTGGTACATGTAATTTCTGTCAAGCGCTCTGGTCTTGACGTCAACGACTAAGGCTAACTCTTTACCCGCATTGACCAACTGCAGTCTCTCTCTTAAACGCTGCGGCCTGTTTGATTGGAGTATACCTCCGGTACCTAGGTATGGCACATAGCCAGCTTCCCTCTTATCTCACGGACATACGAGGCTCTGTTCCATCGATCCTTTCCTCGCTCTGCTGCACTGGGTGACATGATTGTTACCACGGCCCGAACTTCCATCGTGCAGTACAGAAACTCCCCTGTGGTCGCTCCAGTTGTCTGGAATAGACTTTCGAGCATCTTATGACATGAGCTCCTTAGCATTTCTTTGCCTCTATTCAGTTAGCGCTTGAAACCCATTTGCTCCATTGTGGTTTTCTGTCTTTTTAGATAGAGAGGATTTCTGATGAGCATCTCTCGAATACAAAAATCACTTTTTTAATTGGAAAAGCAACTGACTTGGCTGGCTATTGAAAATATAAGTTTTATACGATATACAGTGGCGGCGCTACAGCAGGGTAAGCCAAGCACATGCCCTGGTAAAAAGTCTTTGCCCTGCCGCAAGGCTACCAGAATTTTTGCCCTGCTCGCCATAAATCGCCCCCTGCACTGGTTACTTGTATGACTGCCCTGGCTAATTGTGGCTGTGCCCTGGTAAAAAAAATGTCTGATAATATAAGACAAAGATAGGGTGGTTGTGCCTTTCAAATATAGCAGCGTTAACACAGATAGGCCTAATGCAACCCGACTATGCACCATTTAGAATGAATTTGTATGGTTTGCTCATGAATTTATGCTAAGATCTGGGGCTAACCAAACGATCCTCCTGTCTCCGCTTGATCCTGAGTTCGTGCCATCGCTTGTAGACTGTTCCTTCTTGTTGCAGGCATGTCGACATCAATGGCGTGTACCCTGCTCTGGTTTGAATTGCCTGCCTTCTGAATTTCTTCACCAATCCTTCAAAACAAAGTTAACAGCAACTTTATTTGAGATATTTCTCTTTGCATTTCATTCTTGACAGCGAAATATTAAACAGTTTTAAAGCCAAGGGGCTTCAACGATTGAAATGCATCTGGGAATTTAAAAGCCAATGGGCGTCCACAATTTAGATGCAGCTGCGAATCTGTTATTTCGAATTAACAAAGTAAAAATACAGTACATACACACCAAAAACCTACCTATATACATACATACATACATACATATATACATACATACATATATACATGCATACATACATACATACATACATACATACATACATACATACATACATACATACATACATACATACATGCATACATACATATGCACAAATACTTTTACATAGTTCTATATTTAAAATATGAACTTACTTATCGTTGGGCTTTTCAGAGGTGCTTGGTGATGGGGGGCATATGTTGACCTGTGGAGGTTCTACGCCCCCAGGCAGAACCGGAAAGACATTGCCTGACTCACTGGTATTCATTCCAAAGTTTACCAGGCCCTGCTGCTCTGCCTGGAAAGAACCAACACATGCACTGGATGAGAAACAGCGATGCTCTAACAGTATTCCATTCCATAAATGTTTGTAATGTAATAAGTTTGGAAAACAGTTACAATTTGCAGCAGCATATATTCTAATCTAATTATATTAAACAGGAATATATGTAATGATATTCTGTATACTACTTAGATATTCTAAGCTAATAATATTCTATCAATTACTTATAATATGGATGGATGGATGGATGGATGGATGGATGGATGGATGGATGGATGGATGGATGGATGGATGGATGGATGGATGGATGGATGGATGGATGGATGGATGGATGGATGGATGGATGGATGGATGGATGGATGGATGGATGGATGGATGGATGGATGGATGGAGAGATAGATAGATAGGTTACAGCACTCACCGTGCAACACGGAGAATAGGGGTTCAACCCTTCTCTGAGACGGTTACCGCGTAAGAACCTTGAGCAAGTCCTTCGCTCACAGCTGCTCAGCGCCATCGATTGATGCCTTGTCATGAGATAGTGGCGCTTAATAGATGCGTAAATAGTTATAAAAAAGAAGAGACAAAATACCGCTTCTTTTCTCTTCGCTTCTTCTTCTTCTTCGGCTGCCGTCAGTTCTTGAGCTTTGGCCAAATTGTCGACGGCAATAGCAATGAAGACATTCAGCACCGTATCTGAACTCTAACTTAAGGCAATTCTAACGCCGCGTAGCATTCAGACAACTAATGTAGTCTTCCACATCCAGATGTGTACGTAATATATCACAATGCTTCTAATTATTTCTTGTCGCCGAGAAAGAATTTTGAAAGTAAAGTCAATGTTCAATTTTTAATTTTGTTATTTTTTAATTTTTGTCGCCTTCTGGAATGTAATCGTAATCGTAATCGTAATCGTAAACTCGATATTTCTACAGCGCCCACCAAAGCGAAGTCGCGGGAACCAGCTTATTTACAGGCGCTTAAACAAAACAGAATCGATAGGCAGGGGGTCAAAATCTGGAGAGTCAGGCAGGCAGACAGTCAGACGACTAAGGTGGATGATGCTTAGAGTTGAAATGGCGAGGAAGGTGAGGGGAGGAGAAGGAATCGGGATAGGATTTGTGAAAAAGCAGTGTTTTCAGTTTTGAGTGGAAGACCTGTGGAGAGATAGCAAGAGGTGAGGTTTTTTTGAGTTCATAGGATGGATCGGATATTTGTCGTAGCACAGGCGGGAGTTTGTTCCAAAGAGGCGGGACAGCGCGTATGACATGATCTCGTCTGTTCCTATACTAAGAAGCAGAAGAGCAGTTCCTTAGGCTAGCCTTAAGGCAGCCTTGTGAATAAAGTGTTAGCGACTTCGTTGTTTTAGCCTCGGCATTTGAGGGCTGGTGGTCATTCTCATTTTTCCACTGACAGTGTATACTATACGGTCAATGTAATTATTATAGCTGAGTTGGCTAGGGGGTGCAGATGGAACAGAAATCTCTAACCAATTTCTGTCCTGGTGGGGGATTTGAACCCCCGACCTATCGACTGACAGTCCAGCACGCTAACCACTACGCTATCGAGCACTAAAACTGTAAGCAGATCGAAGCAAGCAGATATCAGTCTTAAGGTTACAACTGAATGACATTAAACTATGGAACGCACATTGATGAATTTAACCAAAGAAGAAAAATGTGGCAAAGGATACAACTGCCAAAAATGATTATCACAATGAAGTACAAGCAGTAGACAAGTCCTGCTGAGTTTGGTCCTCCCTGAGAACGAATGGCGTTGTTCATAATACTATTCCAATCTTCACCTGTTAGAATCTGTATTAGAAAGAGATGGAAGAAACATACAGGATGACTCTGGAATTGTAATGATTGAACAATGCATATAGTATGTAGGCTATTAGGGGGAAGTGGGGCATGTACTCGTCAGCATGGCCGTCTGGCCCCACTCTGTCCATCTTTCTTTAACAGAGCAAAATTAATTAACTATAATTTCACATAAAACATGAAAATTTAGAAAGGCAACACCGATGCATATATTATATGCTTGTTAGCGCAACGTATCGTCCTTCCCATGTTTCTCACCTTGATACATCGTGGAATGCCCTCCCTGTTGGTCTCCAACTCTCTCTCTCTCTCTCTCTCTCTCTCTCTCTCTCTCTCTCTCTCTCTCTCTGTCTCTCTTTTCTTCTTCGGAATACCTGAAGATCGCACTACTTCCCGCTAGTTCTGAGACAACGGAACACACTTTGGGAAACGCCGCCTTAGAGTGTCGTTTTATAAGTACCCAATTGCAATTAAGCTTAGTCACAATCTTCATTTGTACTTGGTGGCATCACATCACTCTTTAGTTATAGCACTGAAGCTCAATGCACCTTCTGAGCAGCGTAGAGTTAGGCCTACCTGAAAGACGGTCAGCAGAGCATCGGTGAAGGTATCGTAATTGGCACTTGGTCTGCCTTCGTCAAAGTTCCACCTGCATAACAAAACCAATCACCACATCTTCCGTCAACAAAGACATCCGTATGAATAAGCGCAGTGGCCTCTACGCTCACTGATACAATAGATTCGAACATGTCTGTTTAGCAACAGCTTTTTCTATTTTTATATTATTGACGATTTGAATAAGAGACAGACGACCTACTATTATAGTCGCAGTTACGGTTCCACTAAGTAGTGGCTGACTGACAGTCTTTGCCAGTTTTGTGCTATAGGCCAGGAAAAAATGCCGCTCCTTACTAATAAATGACATCTCTTTGACGGAAGGGACCATACTGTATTTTGCCGGAATTTGCCGCCCCTTGAAAATGCCGCTTAGGTAGCTGCCTATATCGCCTATAAAGCCGGCGCTGCCAATAAGCTTGTAGTCTACCTATGGATGGACCTACAAGATATACTGCTCGTTCTCTTAAGACTTTTCTTTTTTCGAGGGGCCCTTCGCACTGGAAGCGCCCCTGATTAAGTTGTACTGTGAGAGGCGCTTTGTAAGTCCGTAAATATAATAGAATAGAATAGAATTATAGCATAGAATAGATGAGCTGATACTCACTGTCCTCCGAACAGCTGCATTCCAAGTAGAGAGAAGATGACGATGAAAAGGAAGATGAGGAAGAGCAGAGAAACGATCGACCTAACACTGTTGAGCAGAGACAGGATCAGGTTCCGCAGCGATGCCCAATATCTACGAAACAACAGACAACGAATTGCATAGGTATCGCACAGGCGCTATATAAATGCCTATGTACATAGATGCATAAATGTACATCTATATATTATATATACATATATACATACATACATACATACATACATACATACATACATACATACATACATACATACATACATACATACATACATACATACATACATACATACATACATACATACATACATACATACATACATACATACATACATACATACATACATACATACATACATACATACATACATACATACATACATACATACATACATACATACATACATACATGCAGTACATGTGGACTGCATGCATGTATGTATGTATGTATGTATGCATGTCAGAAGCCAACAGAAGCGATGCAACTGAAAATCAGTTACCATCGTCAACTTACTCAGTTACTAAATCCACAGCGGCTGAGGTTGAACTGGCGCCAACTTCCTAAAGGGGAATCCCTGAAGACAAGAGGAAACACAGCAACGCCGATCAACCTACCTGGTTATTTTGAAGACGCGCAAAAGTCTCATCGATCTCAACACAGAAAATCCGAAAGAACTGTCTACGTAGAAGATCTGCCAGATGACTTCAAACAGACTCGCCAGAATAACCTGAACATTTAAGCAAAGGAACTGATGAAACATCACTTTAACCTATAGATATTGCAGCCAGGGAACTTATGACTCAAAGCATCATTTATGTTATTAATTTGCAACTGCTATAATAGCGTCAGTGTGTAATACATGTATACTTTATTTTCGCACAAAGCAAAAACAAAGAAACTAAACGAAGGCTAGAACAAAAGACAATGCACAAGGCGCCTACCGATGGTTCACCTGCAGTGGCGGCGCCAGAATTTCAGGTTTGGGGGGCTAAAGCTCAAAAAGCCATGGTAAGCTATTCCCATTGGAATGCGACGACCTTTTTCGTTTTTTTGCTTAAAACCTTTCCTTTTGAGGGGGGCTGAACCGCAGTTAGGGGGGGGGCTAAGCACCCCGTAGACCCCCTGGCGCCGCCACTGTTCACCTGGCCAAAGTCAAACCGCGCAGTGAGGTCAACATCCAGATTAGAATGCCTTGGACGGCATAATGGTCAGTGATTACGACCATATACAATTTAAGTGAAACTTAAACAAGTAAATCGTAAGATCTAACTCGCACCTTAAGGAAGGAGAATGATGAATTTCTCTGCACAATTTTGCTTTAACACTTTAATGATGAATGGGAGACCAGTTCAGCTCATCGTTAGAGCGTTCAAACCTTACTATTTCCTAATATTCTTACTATACAGAGCCTTGTATTAATTATTTGTGGGCTACAGCCTTAATTGCTATTGAACTAGGTAGTCTGATGTAACGTAATTTCGCAGATTTACCAGAGAAAATTATAGTGGAACACGTGATAACTGCATATTGTAGTGACGAAACAGTGGTCTGTTTCTTATTGTAATACAGAGTAACTTACCTAACGCATTTTTTTCATGTCTACCATAGAAGAGAGTATGAATCAATCAATCAATCAATCAATATTCGTTTAATCTGCTAAAAGTTGACATTGACGCAACGCTAAAATCTAGGAGAATGAAATTAAACTGAAGGAGAAAAGCGATGCATGGTAATTCCATGAGGTCTACCATTTCATAAGTTGATAGTGGCACAAGCTTAGGCTCCTACCGCACAATCGAATTTGTTGAAAGACGACTTGAAGTAAGCTCGAAATCCTATTCCGTACATCTTGAACAACATCTCAGTAAAAAAGAGTCCGAGAAAAACCATTTCTCCGTAATCTAAAATATGTCGACCAAGATTTCATGAAAAAGAGAACGCTAATGAAATACAATAAAACTATTATGTCTTCCAGGATATTTTCCTTCGATCGCTGCATTATGTGAATAGCTGCGAAAATTGCTCCCTACAATGAAAACTTATACTAAAATTACGGCAGAAGAGCGACTGTTGTAAACTTTTGGAATAGGTAGGATGCTAGATGGTTTCGTGGTAAGCAGCATAGCTTTCAAAAGGAAGCAACGAAAGATTGGCTGTTGAGCATTATTCTACAGTACCATTGAGTGACTAATGTTCGTTCTAACACACAGATTAAATTTAATGTTTTCTCAACTTAAACCACTTAAACCCTGGTTCTAGTATATTACGTGTATTTATCTGTATTGTTATATGCATATCAACTGCTGCTATTTTGATTTGGTGTCATTTCAGTTGAAAAATCGTCACCTCTGACGATAATACACTGTGTCCGGATAAAAAGGGACCCCTTTTGTTATCATGAAAATAAACTAGTAAATATTCATCGATTTTTAAAATTCCAAAACCATTTTAATCCTGAGATAATTTGCTAACATGGTTAAAATGTAAAATTTCCTGTCATCAAATAATTACGTCATAATGACGTCATTTGCATCAAAATTTAAGTATGACAAAAAATTGTTGCGTCGGATGATCGGATCGTCGTAAAACGGAAATCAGAATTTAACAGAACCAGGCGGGAAAATAAGTGGAACTTTTCCCCGTGATTGTTTGCTGTCGGAAAAATTGTTGTTTGATATCCAGGGTATATTCGGATTATTACACATTCCAACAAGATGGCGCTCCAGCTCACTGAGCTCGTGAAACTGTTGAACTGCAGACAAAGGAGACTCTGGAATTCATGCCTCCTAATCTTTGACTGCCAAACAGCCCGAACTTTAATCCCGTTGATTACAAGATTTGGGGACTAATGCAATAGAAGGTTTACAGGACAAAGATCAGAGACATTGAAGAACTCCGTGCGCGTATTGTTAATGCATGGGATGAATTTGATCAGCTGGTTATCGCTGCTGCCTGTGGCGCGCTCGTCTTGAAGCTTGTGTTGAGGCAGAAGGTGGACACTTTTAGCACGCCTTGTAGTCTAATATTATTCAAATGTAAAAATTAAATTTAACTAAAATTTATAATTGATGAATGACAGTTTAAAATAATATTGAAAATTTTAGATGATTTTTGTGCCGTCCTTGACACTTGAATTTTGATGAAAATGACGTCATTATGACGTCATTATTAAATAACGAAAACTTTTATACTTTATCCAGTATTTAGCAAATTATCTCAGGATTAAAATGGTCTTGGAATTTTAAAAATCGATGAATATTTACTAGTTTATTTTCATGATAACAAAAGGGGTCCCTTTTTATCCGGACACAGTGTAGACTTTTACCCCCTTTTACCAGGCGGGAAAATAAGTGGAACTTTTCCCCGTGATTGTTTGCTGTCGGAAAAATTGTTGTTTGATATCCAGGGTATATTCGGATTATTACACATTCCAACAAGTTTCCGTTTTACGACGATCCGATCATCCGACGCAACAATTTTTTGTCATACTTAAATTTTGATGCAAATGACGTCATTATGACGTAATTATTTGATGACAGGAAATTTTACATTTTAACCATGTTAGCAAATTATCTCAGGATTAAAATGGTTTTGGAATTTTAAAAATCGATGAATATTTACTAGTTTATTTTCATGATAACAAAAGGGGTCCCTTTAGTCCCCTACTTTTATTTGAAGCCCTATACAAAATGTAACAGACCATACGCAAATTCTACAATGCCAAAGTTATTCGCTTGTGGAGTAGTTGAAAAATAGCATTCTACGGTCTCGGTGAACACTACCGCAACTTTTAGGTTAATAGGAATCAGCTATTAAGATGTAGGCCTATGCATTGCAAAATGCGATATTTATAACATAGCATCTTAAACTTGTGCTATCCCGCATACAAACAAGTGTTGCTCAATGGCTTGTAAAATATTGCATCTTTTGTGTATTTACAACTTTTCTGTGTATTTAAATTAATATAATTATGTGTGTGAATAATGCAATAAAAAGCCTTAAATACCTCCCTTAGCGATATTACATCCGCGATTCCGGTTTGCGTGCCCAGTCCAACACGAGCTAGAGATCGTAATGGTAATTGTAATCGTAATCTCCAATATATTTAAAGCGCCACTCGAAAGCCAAAAGCGCAGGGCACCAGCTTATTCACGAGCGCTGATACGTAGCTAAATGCCACCGTGTATTAAACTAATGGTAAATAAAAATACAGCCCGTAAAAACAAAGTTTTTTACTATATCCATCTAGTATCCTATAACGTGTACTCTGAAAATAGTCCGCGTTCATTTTACAACATAGCACGCTTAACGAGGCAGCGCGCCCATTATTGTTGCAGCCAATCACAACGCTGGCCAATCACAACGGTGCGTATCGGAAAAGGGGATTCCCCGATTCGAAAAGTTTAGTCCCCGATTCTATAAGCTAGCCTTTTTGGGGAGGTGAAATTTTGATAGAATGAAGTGTGTGCGAGGGCGAGTCTATATGCCAAGTTTCACGACGATTGAATGATTGTAAGTGATCGAACTAGTCGTCGCAAGATTTGACTATTTAGCCTGTGGCTCAAGCAAGCAAGCAAGCAAGCAAGCAAGCAAGCAATCAATCAAGATTCCCGCAAGTTAAAGTAGATGGATAAAAAGACAGCAGCTTCGGTAGGTAGCACTTACATAGGATATCCGTCAGCCACGGAGGTTCTCCAATGTGTTCGGACGAAATGAGAACCGTATTGAGAAGAACGAGGACAATAATAGCCCAGTAGAAAACCTGGCTTTTCAAGACACGGCGAACGGCATTTCTGAAAACATCAGATCAATCAATAAATCGATCAATTAATCAATCAATCAATCAAGAACAGCTGCAGCTATATCTAACTCTGAATTGCATCGCAGTTAATTCACCGTCATATCTAAACCGTCGAGTTCAGGATTCGATCGCAAGTTCTGCTACATCTTAAATTGGCACCAATTCGATAATTCTTATCGTCGGCTTTCTGCACCAGTACCCAAGCATTTTATGGCCAACTCAATGTCGTGTCCCCAAAAATAGGAACCACGGCCATCTGGATACATCATTGCCTTTGAGGGGATATGCAGCGAAGCGCGTAATAAATTAGCAATAGCTTTGTCATGCATTGTCCAACCAAGCAAGGGGGTCTCGGCTCATCAGTACGCCGATGACACCCAAGCCTTTGCTCATGGTCCAGCCAGCACAGCTGCTTCACTGGTCGTGAGGGTCCTTGAGGCCACCACGACGCTGGACCTTTGGATGTCTTCTAACCGTCTCCGCCTTAACTCAGACAAAACTCAATTCATCTGGCTTGGCGGTAGAGCCCAACTAGCCAAGATTGACATGGAATTTCTCCGCACTACTTTCCCACACGTCCACTACTCTGTCTCAGTTCGGGATCTGGGCGTTAGCCTGGATCCAGTTCTCTCATTTTCAGACCATGTCAATCGCATCTCTCGAACATGCCTTTATCATCTACGCCAAATTCGCACCATCCGTTACTCACTCTCTCCTCACGCGGTCAACACTCTCGTCCATGCACTGATCTGTACAAGGGTTGACTTCGGCAACTCCATCTTTGCCGGTCTCTCTTCATTAAACCTCTCCAAGCTTCAGTCCATTCTTAACGCCTCCGCCCGCCTTATCTGTGGTCTCCCAAAGTACTCTCACATATCTACCTTCATTCGGGAAACTCTTCACTGGCTTCCTGTGCCCCAGCGCATTCAATTCAAAATTCTTACACTTATGCACAACTCTCTGCTCGGGGTAGCTCCTTCATACCTTCAGGCCTTATGCACATCGGTTTCTACACTTCCTGGTCGCTCTGCTCTGCGCTCTGCCACCAGAGGCTTTCTGGTTGTCCCCCGCATGCGTGGTGCAACAGCTCAATCCAGAAGCTTTGCCTATGTCGGCCCCTCTACTTGGAACCATCTTCCGCATGAATTGCGTCTTGAGCTCCTCAGCCTTTCCCTTCCTCTGTTTCGGAAACGCCTGAAGACTATCTTATTTGTTAGAGCCCTGGGTCGGGAGCGCCTCTGAATCTCTGAGTGGCGCTATACAAATGTTCAATTACAATTACAAGCAAATTTCCAGCTTTAAATTCTATGCGACTGCTCGAAAACATTAAAAATAAAATTCTTCTAACTTTTTCAACTGTACGGTACATGGCCTACCTCAGTCTTTTCTGCGCTTTCCAGAATCTGTAGCAGCAATTACAAGCTCTATTCCTTTCTAAACTGGTATCTGAAAACAATATTTTGCTTTCTATAGAACATTCGTATTCTCGCACTAAGTCTTATTTGCTAAAATCTAAGAATAAGGAAGCAGCCCAAGAGAACAGCTGAACGTCGCTATATAAATTGTCCAACGTTTGCATTAAAATTGTCGGAATTATCTTTCACTAAGAAGGATCCTATAATAAGTTCGGTCCCTTTGCTTTTCACTATTCGTAAACTCTAGAAACAGTCATTTATCTTACTGATCGCTACGAACGTGGAAAACAAGAAATAATTATACAGAATATTATATATTATGGCGCTAAATAAATATTATACATCATTATACACTGCCTGTAAAATGTGCCATATACAATACTAAACATTGTTCATTGCAATCACCACTGTACGCATCAGTACAGTTACTGTAGAGACCCTTTAATGGCGGTTTGGTTGCCTTTAAAGAATGTCATTTCTTCCTTCAGTCTGAAGATATTGGCGTCTAACCCCCTCACCTGGAATGGGAGAACAAACCCCACTCTGGCCGACTTATATAGAGGAGACTTAGTAGTAACTCAGAACTGTAAATTAACATACGTTAAGCCCCTCCCCACTTCTAGCAACCGCAGGATATATCTTTCTCCTTAACACCGAACCCCCATTGGTAGAAGCCACGGTCTGAAGCTGATCATGTATTCGATCCTATGCTCTCTATAAGGTTCGACAAATGTAAAAAGAATATATATGGACGACACACGATTACACGTGTTTTGATAAGTAAATAGAGAAGCATAATTATTTTTATAAGTGAAGCTGAACTTTAAATCAGTGAAGCTATACTTTAAATTAGTGCAGCTGAACTTTAAATTAGTGCAGCTGAACTTTAAATTAGCGAAGGTGCACTTTAACTAGTGAAGCAGAACTTTAATCAGTGAAGCTGAACTTTGAACTAGTGAAGCAGAACTTTAATCAGTGAAGCTGAACTTTAAATTAGTGAAGCTGAACTTTAAATTAGCGAAGCTGCACTTTAACTAGTGAAGCTGAACTTTAATTAGTGTAGCTAAACTTTGCCTCACTTGTGCTTCCTGACGCTTTATTCGCTTCACGCAAAGCACGGGTTCTTCTCGCTAGTTAATAACAAAGAAAAGACCAATCAATCAAAAATAGACTACATCGTTTACAAGCCGAAATTAAACGGATGTCAACTGTTGAGTACGTATAATAGACCTACTTCGCGATATCATTTGTAATAGGACAATCTATTATATGTACCGGTATATGTAAGCTTATTATGTATGTTTTATTTGGCTTATGTCTTTTCATATGTAATAGGCACATCCAGGCGTTTAAAAGTAGCCTAAAACTAATTTTTACAAGCCGTTTTGCAAACGTGTAAGCTATAGACAGAGCTAAAAAATGCAATAAACAGTAGTGTTATTATTGGTAAGGCTTACACTTTACTGCGCTGTGAATGGGAGGTTAGTTATAACTAGCTCGATAGTTGATTCATTAGTGAGTCAGTTAATTAGTTACTAGCTAGTTAGTTAATATAGCACCTTTTATACGTCGCAGGAGCGCTCTAGAGGTTACTCTGCTGCGAGTCGTAACTGCAGGTAAATTTTGTTATGTTTGAAAGGAGGCGAGAGTAGTAAAGTTTGAGGAGATCTCGAAGAGTTCTTCAGAGAAGTATGACCGAGAACGAAATTTAAAACAGCGATGAGCAATATCAATTCTTCGAGTAGGCTATGTAACTCAAATGGTAATGGATTCATTGATGACATGAAATATTCACTAATGTCTTACTAAATCTCGGCAGCTCCGGCAACATGTTTCGTGAAGAAAGCTAACGTCTATGGAGTTCTGTAACGAATGGTTTAATATTAAAATGATCCGCGTAGAACTCACTGAAACTCAGTCCTCGAAGAGCGTATTCCGGATATGAAAATTGTGCGGATAATTTTGCAAAGACGCAACGAAACTGTTATAATGTTATAAATAATTCCAAATTCTCTTCATTTTACACTCTGCAGTTCATAAAGTGCAGTAAAAACTAATCCGAGACAACCAGCTGAGTCGCTGTAGCGGTGTAGCCTATAGCATTGTCTCTAGCGTTCTAACACGAACATGTAAAAATGTTATTGACAGATTCATTCAGAAAGGCATAATACGCGAATTATCAACCAACCCTCAGCAATTTTCGATTTTTCTTCTTCGGTTGTCCTTTCCTCTGCCAAAATTATATCCTCTGAAAATAAATCATACACGTGGATGAGGCATTGTAGATTATAACTTCGTGCCTTCTCCGTGGTTGGGCCGACCATCTGGAATAGGTCTAATATTCCTTCAGATCTGCGTGTTCTTTTAGCTGGAGACTCTGCATACACCTTTTACAAGAATTTGAAAACTGTTCTCTATCGCCGTAGTTGGGCTGGGAGCGCCTCTGAGTAGGTTATCTTGGAGGGGCGCTATATAAGTCCTCTGAATGAATGAATGAATGAATGCACATTGCACATGCATCCAAGTATTAAAAAATTAAATGCATAATTGCCGCCACAAGATTTTACTAGTCAACATAGCATGACTTGGCATAGGCCTATATAAATAAATATATATTATTATATCATATATATATATATATATATATAAACCTAAACATCTAATCTCATCGCAGACTGTAGCATCGGTAGCAGTAAACAAGATAGCATTAAAATCTTTAAATTTCTTTATAACCGTTATAATTTTTTCTCAAGGAATGAGAACCAAATTAATAGCACACAGTACTACGCTTATTTAAAAATGTATAAATAGTTGTTAAATTAAAGCAACTTATAACCAGTCTATAAAGTGATTGAAACTATGCCTTGAGTCGTTGAACTTACACTGTTAGCGAACTAATGACACATGGGGTCAATCAATCAATCAATCAATCAATCAATTTCGTTTTCCGTTACGTTGGAACGCAGCATGACTTCGCTGATATGTTGTTGAGATATGCCAAGATCTCTTAAATGGCCGGCGGCGTGTAGGACCCATTATCCGGTATAGGCCCCTTATTATATGGGTCCCACCCAATGTTCAAAGGCATGCTTGCAGGGAAGCAACAAGTCTCTTCCACGCAAAGCATCTACACGCTAGTTCGGCTAAATGTCTCCGGTAAAAATCCCTAGCGCTCCTCGATATAGCTACATGTACTTGCAAAACAATTGTAAAAGACCACGCCAAATATGAGAACCATACCACAATTTTTGCTCAGAGTATTCGCCAGACAGTACCAGCGTTGACCGATACGCATACAGCCAGACCTTAGAGGCCTCTAAATGTGTCATTATTATTATAGAATACTGTTATGCAATAGTAAGTAAACAAGTTAACCGGATTGACAGATCCAATTCATGTAGTGCTCGAAGTCTCTTTCGATTTCCTGCTGACGTCGAAGTTTCAGAAAGAGTCGTCGGTTCTCAACTCTTTCTCTGTTGTTGGCGAATTCTCTGCAAAAGTGGTAGAGGTGATGGTAGAGGTGGTCGTAGAGATGGTGGTCCACTAAGACCTCCATTCTTTAGTGGTCGTTAACTGAGTACTTACGAATTAATTACATGCCTTCAAACATGTATACACGCATACATGTGCGACGTACGTACATACAGACATACTTAAATACATACATAATATTCTTACATTTATACATATATGCATACATTCATGCACATATACACACGTTTGCATGCTTGCACTCGTATGTACATGCATGCATGCATATGCACCTGCATACATACATACATACACACATACATATACATACACACATACATGTATAGTTGTACACATAATTACACATAGACCCCTATACATAAATTCGTACATGCATGAATAAGGCCTACATAAAATATATTTAAAGTGACTTAAGTATAAGTAGGTAAGCAGGTAGCACATGCATAACTTCGTACACAACGATTACATGCATTTTAGAACTAAACTATAACAGGAGCAGAGTGTGTAGACTTTGAGCTCCTCACCCGCTGAGCACTCCCAATACTAAGTTCAGCATGAATAGACCACCCACGATAACGATCGTCACAAAATAGATCCAATTAAAAGCTCTTCCTAGCGCATCGTCAGCCTACAACGCAAATCAAACCTTTTCAATTGCATATAATTACTTATTTCCTTTGTTCTCTTTCGCTATATGAAAAGAGTTTTGAATCTGGACGACCAATTAGGCTTTTTTAATTTCCATCATTAATAAAAAAAATCGTCGGAGAGACGACTTATAGGTCCTAATGGGCTACGTAGAGCAAAAGAGAGAAAACTTGGTAATCGACATTTTTTCCCAATAAAAGGCATAGCCTTCCATCTTTGGGGTCTAGTCAAAACTCTTCTTGATCTGCCAATGATCTGGTGGTTGCAAAGATGGTGGTAACTCGTGCCAACGCCCGATGTAGATTTGCCCAAAATATACTAAAGTCTTCTTAACCCTAGGGCTACCAAGCTTTTTTGTAACACTGGCTACCAAGGGGGGGGGGTTACCACCCCCCCCTGGATTTCGTGTTTGGTTTTACATAATTATCATAACTTGTAATATAGCATTGGATTCAGCATTCATTTCTGCACAGAATGGTGTATTTAGTTGTACATTATGTGAATGCACCTCGAAATTACATCACTTTTAACAACGGAACCCATTAATTAGCAATATTGTATATTATTGCGTACATTTTGTACTTTTTGGATAAACAAATATAAGATTATGTGTGTTTTGAAACTAATCTATGTATAAAAGATACACACAATCATCCCTACACATGTTTATATAGTATAAATGTACATCCATACATATATATCCATACATATATATCATAGTTGTAAAAAACGTTTTTTTCGTTTTTTTATTATTTTAAAAAAAACGTCGTTTTTTCGTTTTTTATTTCTCGTCTCATTTTTTTCCGTTTTTTATTTGTCTATGTAAAAACTTTATTTATTGATTTACTGTCTGTTATTATTTGTTTAATTTTATTTTTGTCTGATATCCCTTAGGTTGTCTCCGTCCTTTCAAGGATTCATCTAATTTACGTCACTGTTTAGTGTTGTCAGCTGAGAAATAAAATAGCACAGAACAGGAAATAACATTTATAAAAGTTATTTGAATTTCTAAGTTATCCTAAATGCGAAATGTTGTCTTGTACACAGTAATCTCCGATTGACTGATAAACTGACTGAATCGATATTACTCCATAATATATTATTACGTTCTTACATAGCCTAAGTCAAAATTGTAAGTAGGCCTACAATTTTTGATTACATAGGCCTACACTCAAATTTGAAAAGATTTCAGTATTTTTAATAACTGAATTTCTTATTAAACCAAACTTATGAAAAAGAAAATAATTGTTATAGATTAATGTTGCTTAGTGTTTACTTATAAAGTTATGTTATTTGCTGTTTAAAATTAAATTGTGTAAACAATGTTTTTAATTTAAAAAATGGCAGAAAACATGTAGCAAAGTCAAATTATTTTCTTTACCGTTTTTTCTCGTTTTTTTCCGTTTTTTATTATTTTCAAAAAAACGACGTTTTATTTCGTTTTTTATTTTGCTTTTACCGTTTTTACAACTATGATATATATCGGTTTACGTTGCAATGCTGTATTCAGCCATATTCACACAGATTACGCGTATTATTATTTATTTTGATCACTTCCGGTATTCAAAAGACAAAGATGTAGGTATGCAAATGAAGCCCTACATTCCCTTTAAAGAATGGTATCTTTGTTTCTCTTCCAGGAAGACAAATGAATACGATACAGACAAAAAACTAAGGGGGAGTGCTTCCATTCAGCCATTTTTCACGCATATTACGCGTATTATTATTTATTTTGAGCACTTCCGGTTGTCTCAGGTCAACTCAGTGACCATAGAAATGTAGCCCCACATTCCCTCTATAGAGTGGTATAATTTGTGTCTCTTAATATTAAATGACGGATAAGATATAGTCGAAAATCTAGGGGGTGGTATCCACCCCCTGGTACCTCGGGTATATTGGGTAT
This sequence comes from Aporrectodea caliginosa, assembly GCA_020284085.1. Classification (NCBI taxonomy): domain Eukaryota; kingdom Metazoa; phylum Annelida; class Clitellata; order Crassiclitellata; family Lumbricidae; genus Aporrectodea; species Aporrectodea caliginosa. The sequence continues at coordinate 241,525 of JACEVL010001019.1, forward strand.
AACTTTTGAACGGTGTGAGATATCATCTCACATTTTACCTCAAAACGTGTGTAAATGAACCCCCTACAGCTACCTAAAAGGTCAAATTTTTATTCCATATGGAAAAAGTTTGAGATGAAAAAAACCTAGGGGGAGTGGCAACCACACCCCCCTTGGTAGCCGAGGGTTAAACTTCAATTCTAACAACAGTTACTTATCGTAATCGTAATCTATAAATTACTAAAGCGCCAGCCGAAGACCAAGCGCAGGGCACTAGCTTATTCACGAGCGCTTCGTCGAGTCAGAGGGGTTGTTCAAAAGGGTAGTCCGAAGGAGGTCCGAGTCCGGTTGCTGTGGGTCAGAGGGGCAGAGTAGCTGTTAAGGTGGGTGTCATTTAGGTCGAGAATTGGAAGGCGGATGATCATATGAATCGGGGTACGAAATCTTATTCATTCATTCATTCATTTCAGATATTTATATAGCGCCCCTTAAAGATTTCTACTCAGAGGCGCTCCCGACTACTGCGCGGACACTGAATCGGAGTTTCACGCCGAAGCGCATGAGCAATTGCGAGTGAAGGACTTGCCCAGGGTCCCTACGCGGCGGCTTGAGGTGGATTCGAACCCGCAACCCTCCGGCTGCAAGGCACCGAACATACCCCTACACCACCGCGTCCTACATACTTGCTTATTGAACTGTTACGAATAGTTATGGGTCTTGCATTACCTCGTACATAATCAAGGCCCAACCATTCATCGTTATAACGTTGAAGACAGTCAGCATAGAAAGCAGAATGTTGTCGAAGCTCTGGATACCGTAGCTGGGTCCTTCCCATCCCACTTGACAGATGTATCCGTTCGGACACATAAGTCCTCCAATTAGCGGCTTATCATTGATACAACAAGGCATTATGGTGCTACTTTCAATCAAATCATAGGCACCTGGAAAAGAAAGAAACAACACGTCAAACGTTACTATCGATTCATTTCAAAATGAGCATGGTCGGGGGCCACACGGTCCCTCCCTATAGATGCGTCACACGTGCCTCTTTGTATACTGGGGCGCGGTGATATAGGGGTATGTTCGGTGCCTTGCAGCTGGAGGGTTGAGGGTTCGAATCCACCTCAAAGCCGCCGCGTAGGGACCCTGGGCAAGTCCTTCACTCGCAATTGCTCATGCGCTTCGGCGTGCAACTCCGATTCAGCGTCCGCGCAGTAGTCGGGAGCGCCTCTGAATGGGCAATCTGGTAGAGGCGCTATAACAAGTGTTCAAATACAATACAATACAATACAATACAATTCGCGTAGATTCAAATCTCCGCGATAGCATAATTACCATAGTGTCCAACATGCGTCCCGCGGGCATGCGGCCCGTGGGTTGATTTTTCAAATTCTTTTCAACCGTCTTAGGACGGGCACACATCTAGTATAATGAACGTAACTTTCGACTGACTGGTCACGTTGTTCCAGCAGGCGTAGTGAAAGATCCCGTTGTAGAATTCGACGCCTATGATTGCAAATACGACGATGGCTGTAAGGATGAGCATTCCGATTCTGAGGAGGGGCGCCATCGCTCGAACGATTGACCTCATGACGACCTGAAGACCTGACATCATCAGACAAGTGGTCAGTTGACAGCGGCTCAAACTTGGCGCTAGATCATTCGCCGCCAATTAGATTGCAGCTGAAAGTGTCTAGTCATGCAGAGTTAGCCTTCTTATCCAGCGTGCTTATTTTTTTGGTCCGCAACAGAACGAGAGCAGGATGATGATGATGTTGTTGATGATGATGATGATGATGATGATGATGATGATGATGATGATGATGATGATGATGATGATGATGATGATGATGATGATGATGATGATGATGATGATGATGATGATGATGATGATGATGATCATGATCATGATCATGATCATGATCATGATCATGATCATGATCATGATGAAGGACCGTGTTAGTCCGAGATTCAGATCTCTGAAATAAGCTACCGTCGGTATGCGAACCGACATCCTCACGCCCAGAGGTCCATAGGACGTACGCTTTAACCGATGCAGTTATCTAGGTGAGCCCGTTTCTACAGTGGTAACATTTGCGACACTAACTTGAAATTCCGGTGACGAGTTTCAGCATGCGGAGAACCCTGAGACCTCGAAGAGTGGGTTGGTTGAAGTTGGGTATAGTCAGCGACATCACCCTACAATTATATGTGCACGCTTTCAACCCCTAGAAGTGCTGTCAATATAGAGCAACCACCCATGCACATTTGGTCAATTTCTAGTTACCTGAGGCTCCTGAGCACTGGAGGATGAAGGTTTCTCTTTCTTCTTTCTAATTAGGCTACTTTTAACAACATTTAACATCATACACCAGCGGATAGAGTAGGCCTACCTCTAAGTAGCTTGTCTTGAAAACACGCTATAAAAATGCACGATTACAGTTACGATTAATACGAAACAAACTTTATATTGTACTCTTTTACAAGGCCCGCAGAGTTACTGAAAAACGTATCCTCGTCGTGTCATATTTTATCCTGTAATGTGCGTGTATCGTATGGTTTAACATTTGCGTTGTTATTACTAAACTGTAATAACTGTACAGCAACTGTTATAATGCAAGTGATCAATCTATGTGAGATTTTGCACCAATAACATAGAAGTGTAGCAATGAAAATATTAACAAACTAGGCTACTGTCTATATACTTTCCGCGCTGAGAATCTGCTTTTGTTAGGCAAAGCATGCACGACATTGCACGTGCCACGCATAGACGTGTATCTTACAGTCTTACTCAATAACAGCATTAAGAGAGTAATAAGCCAGCCTAACCCTGTAACAATATTAATAAAGTCGAGTATGTTCCAGGCATTCCTGAGGTAGGACATCGGCTGAAGAAGAAAGCCAGATGCAAGGATCTTCAGCACACCTTCCACACAGAAAATCGTCAGAAAATATGGCTCCGTATTGTCCTATGCAAACGAACACAACCGTACGACACAGGCTGAGCTCAACAAAAGGCGCTATATAAAGATTTAGATAAGCAGATCTATTACAGGCTTATGCATAACAGTCATCTGCAGGACATAAAATACCTGTCCACAACAACATCATCATCATCATCATCATCGTCGTCGTCGTCGTCGTCGTCGTCATCATCATCCTCATCCTCATCATGAACAACAACGTAATCATCATCATCATCATCATCAACGACAACAACAACAACAACATCAACAGCATTGTCATTATCGGCAGCAGCATTATCATAATCACCATCATCATCAAGAACAGCATTAGCATAATCACCATCATAATTCTCCTCCTCATCATCATCATCATTATCATAATCATCATCATCATCAACAACAGCATTGTTATCATCCTCATCAACAACAACAACAACAACACCAACAACAAGAGCATCATCATCAGCATCATCTGATAATTTCTGTAGCGTTCTTGGCATAATGCACAAGGCATCACAACAGTTTCAAGTGAGTCCAATAAAAATATTGATTGATTGATTGATTGATTGATTGATTGATTGATTGATTGATTGATTGATTGATTGATTGATTGATTGATTGATTGATTGATTGATTGATTGATTGATTGATTGATTGATTGATTGATTGATTGATTGATTGATTGATAATAGTCAAGCACTGCAATCAGCTGTTTTAGGATCCGGTCAAAACACGTATTAAGGTCAATGAAACCAAAAATCAGGCTACGATGAGTAATCAAGCAGATGTCAATGTCTGTCTGAATGCAAGCGTATGTTCAATTATTGATTTAGATGGCCTACATATTGTAATTATATCGGTCAATGTACCGACCAGTTGTATGGAGAGCGACTTCTTGTCTCCCGATGGTAGGTATTCATACTGCGCCAGCACAATACAATTAGCCACCGTAGTCAGCAGGATGATGTACTCAAATGGTCTGTCAAATGCTCAGTCAAGGACCACTTCATCATCATCAACATCATCATCATCATTATCATGGCCGACATCATCATCATAGTCGTCATCATCATTATCACCATCACCGACATCGTCTTCATCACCACCACCACCACCATCATCATCATCATCATCATCGTCATCGTCGTAGACGTCGTCGTCATCATCATCATTAGCAAGAAAACGACCATGCTTTACGTAGGTATTCAATGTTCAGGTTCGTAAGACAGTAATTCCTACAGCCTTGCCTGTCCATTCAGGCCTAGTCCATACAATTAAATTGACGGCCAAAACCTCAAAATGGGAGACTTAAAAGGATCCGTACACGAATGGAAAGTGAATTTAAGAGTCGTAGGCGTATAGGCCGACGAATAACGCAGTTTTGATCCCCAACAGGCGTAATGCGAATAACCAGATACATACATAGGTCTACATGCATATGTACATATATACATAATATACATACATGCATACAGACATAATGCACATACATCCATACATATGAACATACATACATGCATTCGTATGCATAAATGCACAACATGCATGCATACATTCATACAATCAATCAGTATTCGTTTAATGAAAGATAATCAAGCTGACACAGCCGCAACTTAAAACATACAAGCATACACACACTGTGACACACACATATTATGATGTAATGTACGCCTTAGACCTATCGCTTGTTCAGAATGCCTCGTATTTCTGATTAATTTATTGTGCGCCACCACATCAAAGGATACGCGCAGTCGACGACTCTTTTCACGAATTTCCGAAGTACGTTGTCTTCGGCCAGTATGAACAGAGCCTTGGTTCCGGTCAGTGCGTCCATCCGACTGACCAGCTGTCGACAGCATCCACATCTCCCACTGCTGCTTCTGCTTCGGGTGCTGCTGTGGCTACTGACAGGTGGGGGTGTCTTCCCTGTCGCTGTTACAGCCATGTCACCAAAGCATCCACAATATGTAGCCTACTGCAGCAGACTTGCGTTCTTCTGCCACGGTGAAACCCGTGGTAGGATCTTCTATCTTAACGGCCTGTAACTGGCATTCTTTTCCATATACTCAGCTGCATAGAAATTATAATATGTACCAGAAGATCCTTCCTTTTCCCGATGTAGGCTCTCTATAACCTCCAGATTTCGAAATTTAATTACAATTAATAATTATGATCAGCTATCAACTTGCAAACTGTTCAGATTCTAATCCGGTTTGAGGCGGATCGTAAAGCCTTGTTTTTACACAAAGTTATTAATCGTAATCGTAAGCTCCACACTTCTAAAGCGCCGCTCTTGTACGACGTCTCCTATTGTTTATCGTGCTACTTTAAGCAGACATTATTGCTCTTTGGTAAATTCTCGCAGTTTGTCGTATTATGACACGCGTACAGCCAACTTATTTCGGCAAGAAAAAATAAATGAACTGAACCAGAATATGTGCCATAGCCAAACAACACCTGTAGGATTATGAATGACGCATGCAACACTTCCTAATCGATTTTTATCAGATCGATTCAGTAGAACTATGCATACAATATATATATATATATATATATATATATATATATGTAGAGAGAGAGAGAGAGAGAGAGAGAGAGAGAGAGAGAGAGAGAGAGAGAGAGAGAGAGAGAGAGAGAGAGAGAGAGAGAGAGAGAGAGAGAGAGAGAGAGAGAGAGAGAGAGAGAGAGAGAGAGAGAGTATGCCTAGATATACGCATGTGTATAAAAACATTGTATAATGGATATGCTGCATGGCCTTATACCTTTAGCCTGTGTATTGCAATCGTGCCAATCCTAGCTTATATATAAATACAGTATATACATATATATGTAATTCGGATATAATTATAGCCTATATATATAATTCGGATAGTCATATCGCGTTAATTTTGAGTTTACCTCAAAAGCCAGAGTAGCTGTATGGAGAAGCTAAGTGGTCAGTTGTTAGCGAAATGAAATATGAGAAAGAGAATGGTTTTGCATAAAGGCTGGTGGTAGTGGACTCCAACGCTGGAAAATGGCGAAAGAAGCTTTAGCCTATTGTTCTTTTTTGAGCATGTTGATGAAGAGGCTGTGTTATAGATAGAGACGTGTCATAAGTTTGGTATATTGTTCTATACTGTTACCTGTTATTAGACATTGAATATAAATGCACAGAGAGCGACGTTAGTAGATATTTAGCCTTACCTCGAAATAAGTTGAATATTGATGCATTGTCCTAGCTGTAGACAGTGACTGTATATATCGGGCGATATTATATCGCTAGGCATGCTTGACGGGGTACGTTATACAGGAGTGGCAGTGTGGATTGTCCTATATAATTAAGTTGGTAAAGTAGACGTAGCCCTATGCCAAATCTCGAGTTGTAGTAATAATCAAGTTAGACTGACTTTAGCTACTTAAGTAAATAGCATTCTGTGTCGTAGTCTTTAAGACTCACCGAAGGGCTTTGAGTTGTATTGTTTTGCCTTATCGACTGAAGTCGAGGATGATAAGCTCTTCTGCAGATGGTATGTTTGACTCGTTTTAAAGTATGTATGTATGTATGTATGTATGTATGTATGTATGTATGTATGTATGTATGTATGTATGTATGTATGTATGTATGTATGTATGTAAGAGCACTTATTATAGCGCCCCTTCAAGATTTCTATTCAAAGGCGCTCCCGACTACATCGCGGACACTGAATCGGAGTTTCACGCCGAAGCGCATAAGCAATTGCGAGTGAAGGACTTGCCCAGGGTCCCTACGCGGCGGCTTGAGGTGGATTCGAACCCGCAACCCTCTGGCTGCAAGGCACCGAATATACCACTACACCACCGCGCCCCACAAGTGGAGAATATATTTTATTTTATGACAAGGGTGTTTGTCCTGATCTTTAGGCGATAGAACTTAACAATATCTAAAATTAAAGGTTATCTGAATTTCACACAACAGACATCTGGCAGTTTAGCGATTCTAGCTATGGATGTAGGAAGCCTTTAGAGAAATATTTCCATCATAGTCTGTGAAGTTTCAAATGCAGGATCTCGGAAGTGCTAGAGCTTTCTTGCTTACGACCTATACTTAGATAGTATACTTACTCATTTAAATGACGACGCAGTTTTTTGCCAAAAAGGATAGTAATTCCTGTATATTGGGCGAGGAAGTTTCACAGATTTGCTAACATGCCCCACTAATACAATTACGGTATGCTCTAAATTGAATACAAGCCTATGAAGCAGAAGCCTACACCTTACAAGAGGTCTGTGACTAAAATATGAGGAAGCCTAATGACACTCTGGCAACCGGACTCGGACCTCCTTCTAATAATAATAATATAATAATAATATTTATTCTTAAATGAAGCGCCTGACAAAGGCACTGCACTGTACATGTTATGACGATTAAACAAGTCACAAGAACATAAATTACAGAAGACATAAATCAACAAAGTTGCAGCCGTGCAAACCGAAAGCTCATTGTACTTTTGCTGCCACCTGGGGAATGAAGGCTTGAGCTAAACCCAGGGGCCTTACGGGAATCGAACCGGGTCCGTGATAACTTCAGGCAAGAGTGTTATCCATTGTACTATCCCCTCCCCTCCTGACTACCTTTGGACAACCCCTCTGACGCGACGTAGCGCACGTGCATTAGCTGGGCTTTTGAGTGGCGCTTTAGACGTTGCGAGTTTATGAGTAGGCAGGCTATGCGCTTATTGCCTGGACCACGTGAACCAAGCTAACAATAGTTTAATCAAATCTGGTCAATGCGTAGGCCTTATCTGTCTTGATATTCACCACAGTTGGTGCACATTGAAAACGAAAGTCTAGGCCTAATAGGCGCTTGCGGGTCCACTGTAAACAGAAGAATGCTTTTGTACAGTTTGCAGGCAGCGAAGTTGTAATGACTCAATCATGAGTCGTCATCTGATGCCTATTTGCACGTACTCCGTACGCAAGTATGTCAATGCATTGACGGGATGCCTATATATATATATATATAGTCGCAGCTTGTTCAAAAGATATAGGCAAAGCACAAAACGCCATTTATGTAAAGGCTCAGTCACGGTCATGTTGAGGGACTCCCATTGCATGTATGTTGGCATGCACGTAGTGTGTGAATGTGCGTATGTATTTACCTACATGTATGTATGTATGCATGCAGATATGCATGTATGCACGTATGTATGTATGTATGTATGTTATGTATGTATGTATGTATGTATGTATGTATGTATGTATGTATGTATGTATGTATGTATTTACGTATGTATGTATATATGTACGCATGTATGTATGTATGTATGTACGTATGCATGTATGTATGTACGGATGTACGCATGCATGCATGCATGCCTGCATGTATGTATGTATGTATGTATTTATGTATGTATGTCAGACCGATAGAGCAGGAGCCAGACCGATAGAGTAAAAAACAAACCGATAGAGTACCAGCCAAACCGATAGAGTACAAGCCAAACCGATAGAGTACAAGCCAAACCGATAGAGTACAAGAAAAACCGATAGAGTACAAGCCAAACCGATAGAGTACAAGCCAAACCGATAGAGTACAAGAAAAACCGATAGAGTACAAGTTAAACCGATAGAGTACAAGCCAAACCGATAGAGTACAAGCCAAACCGATAGAGTACAAGCCAAACCGATAGAGTACAAGAAAAACCGATAGAGTACAGGCCAAACCGATAGAGTACAAGCCAAACCGATAGAGTACAAGCCAAACCGATAGAGTACAAGACAAACCGATAGAGTACCAGCCAAACAGATAGAGTACAAGCCAAACCGATAGAGTACAAGCCAAACCGATAGAGTACAAGCCAAACCGATAGAGTACAGTCCACACCGATAGAGTACAAGCCAAACCGATAGAGTACAAGCCAAACCGATAGAGTACAAGACAAACCGAAAGAGTACAACCCAAATCGATAGAGTACAAGCCAAACCGATAGAGTACAAACCAAACAGATACAGTACAAGCCAAACCGATAGAGTACAAGCCAGCCAA
>JACEVL010001020.1:0-12500 GCA_020284085.1 Aporrectodea caliginosa
GCCTTTTTTCACGTTCGATAAGGGTAAGCTTATTTTTTCTGTAGAGAGTCGGGGGTGCATATTTTTTGTAACAACAGCGCAATGCTAAGAGGCTGACATATAGCAAAAATACGGGGGAATAAGGCGGTGAAGGAGAGGATGAAATGACAAAGGCGGAATTTCCTCCCTCAACCGCGATTTAACGGATTGTTAAAACCACCGGGCCAAGCGTTTTTAAAACAAAAAAATTTTTGGCATTTTTTTTGCCGGCCCAATCAAGGTTTTCTCCCCCCTGGGGGGTTTAACAATTGTTAAATTATCAAACATTTTTAATCCCTCTTTGGGATTTTGAGGGTTGAACGGTTTTTTTCGGCGCCAAAAAAGATTTAAAATTTTTATAAAATTTTCGAATTTTGGTGTTGGGCAGATTAAACACTGACCGACATTTGTCTGTAAATAAAATAGGGAAACTGGCCACCCGCCCTCAAAGCCACTAAAAAAAAGCCAACACCTACCCGGGTTCCCTCCTCCCTCCTCCTCCTCTTACTCATCATCATCTTCTTCTTATACGGAAGCGGAACTTCTGTAAGTTGAATAACTCATGCATCTCTCGCCAGATAGCTTTGTACCAATCATAAAATATGAAGTTCTTCATCTCTCTGTTTTCCTCACCTGATTCACCCAGACATTCGTTGTTATGATTTCGTTCTTTTCATCCTGCAGCAAAAAAATAGAAAGTCTTGTCATTCAATTGCCTAGTGACAGAAGGATTGACGATAACTGTTCGCTAGGACACCTGTTAATTAATTCTGCGACGCAGTTTTTAGACGATTGGTTAAAGCTATTATGCACCATTTAGTGACACTATGACAGCCAAGTTCTTTTGAACCATGGCAGAAAGAGGCAGGCGGACAGACAGACAGATAGGCAGACAGACAGATATATGGGCCCCAGTGCCCAGTGATCTGGAACGGGTTCCATTTGGAGCTGCGCCTGCACCCTGGGACTCAATCTGAAATCTTCGTCACCAAACTTAAAACTGTTCTTGTTGGGAGCGCTGCAGTCTGGAGCGCCTCTGAGTAGGTTCCTAGAAGGGGCGCTATATAAATTCTCGAATGAATGAATATACTGTAGAAAGACGCAGATAGTCGCGGACATGGAGAGGAGAGAAAGAAACACAGAGCAAAAGACAGAGAGCGAGAGATTGATTTAGAGTGAGACACAGTTTATGGAGCTCTTAATGAACTTCTGTGAGTGCGCAATTTTAAAGGTTGACAGACAGACAGACAGACAGACAGACAGACAGACAGACAGACAGACAGACAGACAGACAGACAGACAGACAGACAGACAGACAGACAGACAGACAGACATATTTAAATATTTACAGTATATTAATTCATTCAGAGACAGATACAGACAGACAGAGAGCTATATTTAAATAGAAATAAAAATGCCCCCAGGCGGTTTCACTACAAGCCCGGCGGTGCAAAGCACGCGGGAACCTCCTATTTAGACAAAGTTGAGGAACTCGCTCGCGTGACAACGAACGGTATTCATTTTGTTATGCGCTGTTCCTTGATAAACCGTGGGAGAAGGTGTTCATTGAGGTCTGGGGTTAGCGTCATCGAACAACTTGATAGCATTAAAATTACAAAGCAGATGATACGAGTCACTGAAGCTGCAAGGAGACGATTTATAGCTTTAGGACTCCACTATTCAAGAGCTCCCGTCTACACAGGGAAGTTGGAACTATACATCAGGATAATTATAATTATACGTCTCAATCTTTTTATATTTTCAAATTGTATAGGGTAAATAAGTATTCATGTATATATATATATATATATATATATATATATATATATATATATATATATATATATATGAATGCATATAATATATACCCTATAATTATAATATATAATAATGCATATAATTATACCCCTTTATTATACCATTGTATAATTATATATATATATATATATATATATATATATGATACAGGCGAAGGTATTAATGGATGTATATGAAGACAGGAAGAGGTATGTTGACGGATATAGAGTGTGAACAAGAGGGAAAAAGAGATACAGCGAGATTGGCATAGACAGAGATCAGCATAGAAACTATAATCGGCTACGCAGCCTTTCCCAGGGCACATTCTCGCATCATGGTATCGCTGCTAAGGCCAACTTCAAATCATTTCCTGGCTGTCATGGTTCAAACCAGAAAAACGACAAATTATTAATCCTATCTTCTGCGAGGTCAGCGCGACTCCGAGTGACCCAATTTCAAACTGGGTCAGGTCTACAAGTGCAACCGTGTCGAGCTAAGCCAATCAGCGGAGGTCTTCAGCGGTCTATGTTATTTTATCTCTATTGATATTCGTTGCACATAGCTACTACTTTGACCTCAGTGAACTATTCCAGTAGTAGTAGTTTCAGTTTGACGACACTGTGTGCAGGGGCGCAACCACGGTCCAGAAGTTGGGGGACCCTAGTAGAATGTCTGAGGGGGGAGGGAATTGCGAGCGCCGGAGCGCGAAGCTGCGATTGCCGAAGGAAGACGCCCCTAACGACTAGGGGGTATGGGGGGAGCGTCGTAAGGTCCCCCATCGGGGTCTGGGGCGGAGCCCCAGAAGCCGACGCAATTTTGAGCATTTGATGCCAAATGGAGTACATTTTGGGCTTTAATTTACCTCAAATTTTTCACCGATGATTTCGATATAAAAGTACCGAATCCATCTAGATCTGTGAAAAATATGACTTTATTATATGAATAAACTGGACGTGACAAGGGTTCAAGACAATTGAACGGAAAAGAGTAGAATCAGCTCTAGAACAGTTTTTGTCAAAACTAGGAAAATCGGCAGGAGGAAGCCTGAAGGGTCAATTTTCTCAGAATAGGCCTACCGTTAAGGCGTTTACGTTCCACTACAGTGGCAAATCCTCACCAAACATGCGAGGCATAAAGTATCCGTGCGAGGGTATACTAGCTCTAAAAACGTCAAAGAGACGTTGACCGTGGTGACCGTGGGCGACCAAAACATTTAGCACGAACATGGATTGTCGGGCTTTACAACATATTTGGTCCATGTGTGCCCCAAAGCCAATCCGATCAGAGATGGTGACACCCGAAATAACAATCTCCTGGACCCACGCGATGCCAGGGATGAGAGGAAGGAGGACAATAGGTTTGGACCTCGGTCGTCTGACAACCATTTCTCTGGCCTTAGCATGGTTTAATTTAAGATTGCTAATGGATGCCCACTTAGAGATATGGTCAAGTTCAGAAAGAGTGCTGTCAATGCAAGAAGCAGGGACAAGAATGTACATGTAGCTATCGTCGGCATATTTAGAGAGACGGTTTCCACTGTATTTAGGTTTAAGGCTAGAAATTTCTATGACAAAATCAGTATACGTCCAATGCCAGAACCTTGTACTATACTGGCATTAATGGTACAGAGTGAAGAGATTGCAGACTAGGGGTATGAGGAACGTCGTAAGCTCCCCCATTTGAGTCTGGGGCGGAGCCCCAGAAGACGACGCAATTTTGAGCATTCGATACCAAATGGAGTGCATTTTGGGCTCTTGTTTACCTCACAATTTTCAAGAGTTGGGGGGTGGGGACCGTCCCAACCGGTTCGAAAGTTGGGGGACGCGTCCCACGGGTCCCATAGGGTGGTTGCGCCTATGACTGTGTGGTAGCAAAGAACATTAGCGTCGCCCTTCTCCTTCGTCCAGGCTTGGGACTGGCACTGCCAAAGTGCAAGCAGTGGCGGAGTTCGTGAACTATTCTAAACGCGTCTTCTACTTTCCAACCTCTCAGTTGTCAAGCTTGGCTGGTTTTGTACGACAGGCATAGCCATATTAAGGTTGAGGTTGTTACAGTCTAGCGAAGAGAAGTCTACTGCAGGTGCTTCCTTAATGGCTTGACGCAACGCGTCAGTGACTCTTAGATTAGTTGAAAGCTTCGAATAGTAGCTTAATAATCGAGACTTCAATTGAACGAGATGTACTCGAGCTGCTTTTCGACAAAATTGAAGACGCTGTTTCGTTTTGTCACGATCGATAGATAGCACACTAGGGGAAGGGCTTCGATTATGCATGGACCCCCTAAGGGAAAACCCGTTTTTCTCCGACTTCCTAAGCCTAAGTGAAAATTTGTTATTACCACGTTATATAGACTGAGTTTAAGAAATATTATGATATGGTGAAAGATGTCTTAGTTGCTCTGCCAATTTGTAGGAATTTTTAAATATGAAAAGTGGTCCATATTACACACATGGTTGTGTAAAACGGACTACTATTCGGGATTTTAAAAAATACTTGGAGAAACCTAAAACAAAAACCTACGTCGGCTGACATATAAAATAGATACGACAGGCTTGAAACATAAAGAAAAGAAACTGCAGGACAGTAGCTATTGAACAAGTTACAAAATTACGAAATCGGGCACTGAAAACAGCGCAGTGGCATTGCTATTAAATTCAAGATATGAGAGGCCTAGCTAACTCTAATTCTAATCGATTAGCAATTTAACTAATCGTGCCAATCTCTGCTCTCCGTTCTTCTTCTTTATCCAGCACCGTCGTAATCGTAATCGTCATCTTCAAACTTCTAAAGCGCCACTCGAAAGCCAAGCGCAGGGCACCAGCTTATTCACGAGCGCTGCGTGTATAATAGTTCCTTCCATTCTGCAATTATATAGCACAAGTACAATAATATTTCGACGATCTATACTCACGACGTCGATGATCTGTGACAGTTTGAGGCTGACGAGTATGAAGAGCTTTTCGCTGCTGTTCCCAATTGGTCTGATCAGACGGTTGTACTTGTTCTTCCGGAGAAGGTCGTCGTAGAGACGACGGGCATCTGGATTCGCCTGGAGTACGTGGTCCAACCATAACCAGCTGAACACCACCATGAAGACGAAGCTCGGCAGACCAGTCCCTTCCATCTTGGGAGTGCCCACGAAATATTTGTAGGGGTAAAAGTAAAATACCTAAATTGCTGCTTGAAAGGTAAATTCGTCACTGCCTCTATTCTGGTAGTGCCAGTCTCAAGTATGGATAAAGGAGGGCGACGCTAATCAGATTTGTCGTGGCACAACATCGTCTACAGTGACTTACCAGATAAGCGCTGGGCACCTACTTATTCACGAGGACTGCGTCAAGGCTGAGATGTTTAGAATTGAAGCGGCGAGCGAGAGGAAAAGGGAAGAATTGGAACCGGGCTCACCGTAGGATTTATGGAAAAGAAGTGTTATCAATTTCTAGTTAGTTATGACTGAAAAGGTGGGTGTCGTTTAGGTCGAGAATTGGAAGGTGGAGGATCAGATGATTTGGGGTAGGATTCGGCACAAACGACAATATGTCAACTGCAAACTTTGTGTAAGAACTGCAAACTTTGTGTAAGTAAACACGCTATGCTAGACCCTGGGATAAACCAACTCAGAACCACTGCGATTCATACACTGACGCAGCACATTTCTTTGTGAAGTCTACATTCGGAAAACTGTTGCGTCTTGTGAAGGACGACCTTCGTTAGGAATGTAGCAACAAGGAGCACTTGGAGGTTTTGTTTAAGCGCTCCTTCGCTGACAGCGCTTCGTCTAGTTGTTCATCTGTAAAACACAGCAAAATGTTGTTTAAGCGATGGACCTAAGTCATCCGACTCGGCTGTGATGTGAGTACACTGAGCGTACACTGTCGGTGGGAAGATGAGACGGCGAGGGAGAGGTCTGGCCACCCACAGTCATATGCCGAGGACCTGGAGAAATGAAGTTGCCAACACTATATACCCATGGCTTTTGTAGGCCTAGTAAAGGTGGTTAGCTACTCCTCCTTTTCCTTCTCCTCCTCCTCCTTCTCCACCTCCTCATTGTTTTCGCATTCTCCTCATTTTCTTCCACGTCCTGCACCAACTACTACCTCCAACCAAGCCTACCTTCTGCTCCTTCCATCCCGTGCCCATGACCGCATAATCCACCCCAGCCGACAGCCTGTTGAGGAAAACATTTATCGTTAGGTTGCTATATACTTTTAAAACAGTGTTTATTGTATTGTATTGTATTGTATTTGAACACTTGTTATAGCGCCCCAACCAGATTTCCCATTCAGAGGTGCTCCCGACTACTGCGCGAACGCTGAATCGGAGTTTCACGCCGAAGCGCATGAGCAATGCGAGTGAAGGACTTACCCAGGGTCCCTACGCGGCGACTTTGAGGTGGATCCGAACCCGCAACCCTCCAGCTGCAAGGCACCGAACATACCCCTACACCACCGCGCCCCAGCTGTATTGTGATGTGTTGTATTGTGTGTTGTATTGTACTCCACGTTTATAATGCGACCGAGCCACCCGCAGTAAAGATCCAAGAAATTAATCTCTGATAATCCGACCCGACCGGGAAGCGAACCCGGTCGGGTCGGGTTTATTGTATTGTATTGTATCGTATTGTATTGTATTGCATTGCATTGTATCTATAAATTTATATAGCGCCTCTCGCAGTACACACCAATCAGAGGCGCCCCCAGTGCGAAAGACCCAGAGAAAAGAAAGAGGTCTTAAAACAACGAAGAGAGAGGCACTTGGCCCACCAGCTAATAAGGAGGAACGTTTCGAAGGAGGAAGCTGTTTCCATAGTGCAGGGCCAGTGAAGGCAAAGGCTCGAGATTTGGCCATAGCTGTGCTTGCTCGCAGGACAAAGAGATCAGGTCGGTCAAGTGAGGGTGAGGTTTTATTAGATGTCTGTACGCTAAAGTGCGTTTAGCAATTGGTTAATAAAGAATATACATACTTACTTACTTACTTCTTACTCTCTTTCTCCATCTCCTTCTTTTTCTTATTCTTATTCTCCCTATTTTACTCCTCCTTTTCCTGTTTTCCTTCTCCTCTTGCTGTTATCCTCCTTCTCCTCTTCCTTCTCCTCTGTCTTCTCCTCGTCCTCCTCCTCTTCCTCTTCCTGCTCCACCTCCTCCCTCCTACTTCACCTCCTCCTCCTCTTCCTCTTCCTCCTCTTTCCTCCTCTTCCTCCTCTTCCTCCCCTTCTTCCTCTTCTTCCCTTTCTTCTCTTTCTCTTCCTCTTCCTCTTCCTCTTCCTCTTCCTCTTCCTCCTTCCTCTTTCTCTTCCTTCTCCTCCTCCTTCCTCCTTCCTCCTTCCTCCTTCCTCCTTCCTCCTTCCTCCTTCCTCCTTCCTCCTTCCTCCTTCCTCTTCCTCTTCCTCTTCCTCTTCCTCTTCCTCTTCCTCTTCCTCTTCCTCTTCCTCCTCTTCCTCCTCTTCCTCCTCTTCCTCCTCTTCCTCCTCTTCCTCCCTTCTTCTTCCTCCCCTTCCTCCTCCTCTTCCTCTTCCTCTTCCTCTTCCTCTTCCTCTTCCTCTTCCTCTTCTCTTCCTCTTCCTCTTCCTCTTCCTCTTCCTCTTCCTCTTCCTCTTCCTCTTCCTCTTCCTCTTCCTCTTCCTCTTCCTCTTCCTCTTCCGTTTCCTCTTTCTCTTCTTTCTCCTCCTTCTCATTCTCCTTTCTCCTCCTGCTTCTCCTTCTCCTCCTCTCTTCCTCCTCCTCTTCCTCTTCCTCCTCCTCCTCCTCCTCCTCCTCTTCCTCCTCCTCCTCTCTCCCTCTCATCCTCTATCTTGATTCTAAACCCAGAGATCTTGGATTACGAAGCATGTTTTTCAACGGATTCGAACCTAGCTGTAAGCTATCAAAACAAAGCCATTGTTTATGCGAGGACTGCGCACACATCCTTCCGCCGTGGAAACTAGTTCTCAAGGGATTCTGGTAGCTGCAGGGTTAACCTTTCACCTTTGGACAAGTATGCGTTAACCTTTCAAGATGCTGAGCACAATGCATGACTTTCAAACTGTTATTGATTCCCACCTGTCACGAAATAAATAATGAATTAATTACCTTCGGTTAATTGATTAATATTAACACACGGCCGAGTGGATTAATTGAATCATTCTCTCTATCTTTTCCTGTCTCTGTGTCTCTGTCTGTTTGTCTCTCTGTCTGCCCTTGTCTGTCTATCTCTTTGTCCGTCTCTCTGTATCTCTTTCTCTATCTGACTGTGTCTGTACGACTCTGTATGTCTTTTTGTTTGTCTCTGTCTCTCTATATTGTATCTCTGTCTTTCTCTATCTGTCTCTGTGTCTGTCTTCTTCTGTCTGTCTTTTTGTTTGTCTGTATGTCCGCCTGGCTCTGTCTGTCTCTCTGTATCTCTTTCTCTATCTGACTCTGTCTGTCTCTCTTTCTCTATCTGTCTCTGTCTGTCTTTTTGTTTGTCTGTCTGTATGTTCGTCCGCCTCTCTCTGTCTGTCTCTCTGTATCTCATTCTCTATATAACTCTGTATCTGTCTTCCTTCGTCTGTCTTTCGTGTGTCTGTCTGTCTCTCTATATCTGTCTGTCTCTCTTTCTCTTTCTGTCTCTATGTCTGTCTTCCTCTGTCTGTCTTTTTGTTTGTCTGTATGTATGTCTCTCCGCCTCTCTCTGTCTGTTTCTCTTCATCTCTTTCTCTATCTGACTCTGTGTCTGTCTTTTTGTTTGTTTGTCTGTCTGTCTGTCTCTCTATCTGTCTCTCTATCTCTGTCTGTCTCTCTATCTCTGTCTGTCTCTCTTTCTCTATCTGTCTCTGTCTGTCTTGTTGTTTGTCTGTATGTATGTCCGTCCACCTCTCTCTGTCTGTCTCTCTGTCTGTCTTTCTCTATCAGACTATGTGTCTGTCTTTTTTGTTTGTTTGTCTGTCTGTCTGTCTGTCTTCCTCTGTCTGTATTTTTGCTTGTCCGTCCGCCTCTGTCTGTCTGTCTGTATATCTTTCTCTATCCGACTCTCTGTCTATCTTCCTCTGTCTGTCTTTTTGCTTGTCTGTCTGTCTGTCTGTCTGTCTGTCTCTATCTCTCTGTCTCTCTGTCTGTCTCTTTCTCGAATAGGTCACCGTAAACACTTACCTACCACTGGAGCGGTTCCTGGCGAATTTCAACGAACTCACATCTACAACATTAAACAGCATCCAAGGCTTTAATTAACTTCTCGGTGTTCGTTCGCCAACTTCTCCTTGGGATGGGCAGCCAAGGCCTCAGCTTCAGACCGTGTGGTGTACGCTCTGTAAAACGCTCTAGAGGAGGTAGAACGTGGTACACAACTTCCAGTTCCAGGTAGCTCATCACTGCGGACTCCTTTCTAAGAGTATTCGAGCGTAAAACTCAAGCCCCACAGCTGCTTATAGCTTTTCTGTGTTAGCGCCAACCATCTTGCTTAGTTAGCATCAATGAAATTGATACCCTGTGTGGATACGCATGTGAATACCTATGTGAATACATATGTGAATACCTATGTGAATACCCATGTGAATACCTATTTTATGCTCTACCTGCTTTATGGTGTATATTAAGCTAAACAATCATTTTCTTTAGCAGTAGAACTCAGTCATTAATACATTCCTTGCCTCTTAGCCATTTGACTATTATTTTTGTCTAATCAATATCTACATGTAAACTGCAGATTGTGTAACCTTGTTGCGTTTGTATCAACGAGTTTGTGAAATTAAGGAATAATAGTAGTAGTTGTAGTAGTATTTGGATACCTATGTAAATACCTACGTGGATACCTATGTGAATACCTATTGAATACCTATGCGAATGCCTGTTTACATACCAATATGAAGACCCACGTGAATACCTATGTGAATGCCTGTTTACATACCAATATGAAGACCCACGTGAATACCTATGTGAATGCCTGTTTACATACCAATATGAAGACCCACGTGAATACCTATGTGAATGCCTGTTTACATACCAATATGAAGACCCACGTGAATACCTATGTGAATGCCTGTTTACATGAAGATCGACGTGAATACCTACTGAATACCTATGTGAATACTATGTGTTACCTATATGAATCTGACAAACTAACCTATATCCTGACTAGATACCTTCTCTTGACGGTTCTGAGAGTTTCCCATAGAGGTGTCTGTTAACTATTATGTCACCTTTCTGAATTTCTACAGCCAAGCGTAGAAGTTTTGTTGTGGTCAGCCCATGCTCCTGGAATAAGTTGCCTATAATAATAATAAATTTATATGGCGCCGTAACACGGCCATGCCGTTACAAGGGCGCCTTACAAGACAACTAACAACAGTCGGGATAAGCCCTGGCGAACAAGTGTGATTTTAGCATGGATTTGAAAGAGTCCAATGAGTCGGTCAATCGGATAGCAGGAGTAAGTCCGTTCCAGTTCTATAGCAACCTGCGACATGAACTCCTTAATATCCTTTCCGCAAGCGATGCAAAGACCAATCTATCCGATAGTGGTTTCACCCTGTTAGGTAAGGTGCGACTCTGTTGAACTTCCCTCAAGTTCCCTGTAAGGGGCGCTATATAAATTTGCAGTTTCGATTTGCCGTTATTATAACATTACATTGGCCTAGTCGCATTCAATCAAATTACATTAATTAAGCACATTACACTGATTTGATTAAATTACTTTTATTATATCAAATTAGGTCAAATTAAATTACCGTGACATACTCAAATCAGGCAATGGTTTTATCAAATCACTGAGGACATTGGAGATCGTTTGTTTGTCGTCAAATGGTTGGCATCAGGAACTGGTGATGGTGGTTATGATGATGACGACGATGATGACGACGATGCTGATGATGATACTGATGATGAAGGATGACAGATGACGGATGATGACGACGACGACGATGATGATAAGGATGAAGATTATGAAGAAGAGGAAGAAGAGGAAGAGAAAGATGAAGATGATGAAAATGAATATGAAGGTGATGATGATGACGATGATGAAGATGATGATGATAATAATGACGATGATGAATCATCATCAACTTATACGTTGCACGAGAAGTTTTTATCCTATTACTATTAAGCAGCAGTCCAGGTTTGAGCTGTTTGGGCTGCAGACGCCTTGAGCGCAGCCTCTGATCCGACAGGGCTTAGCCAGAGGCGCTAAGCTCCAGCCTCCAGGTGAACAGTGAGGCAGAGGAGCCGAGTGGGGCTGAGGGAGCCCAGGATAGAGCTCTTCTGTTGGCACCTAAAGAAATGAGATGATCTTATTCTGCTTCTGCAATCAGGGTCAATCGAGATGACGATTATTGCGACGATTTTGACAGTTAACAACAGGCGGTATATAAATATAGGGGGGGGGGTTCCCACAGTGTAGTGGTAACATCACTGGCGTGAAGAGCAGTAGGTAGCCGGATCGCTTCCCGCACCCGCCCAAAGGTCCACTCAGCCTATCATTCGCGAGAAGTTGCTCGGGGACCTAACCTGATTCTCACGTATTAGATAGTGGCGCTTAGTAAATGCTGAAATGATGATGACGACGACGTCGACTGTAATGACGCCTGGCGATTGAAAGAGACAACACTTGTATTTTAGTCTGTTCTTAATAAATGCTAATTAGAACTAATGATTTACAGATTTATACTAAAACTATTTTTAATGCACTCTGATTAAAATAAAATTGATCATTACTGATTATAATTCAGTCAATCTTTGATTAGAAGTGAAACATTTTATGTATAGAAGTACATTTAAAAAATTGTGGTTTCACGTTCTGTGTTACGTTCTTTTCTTTCTTCCTGCCTTTCTTATTCCTTCCTTCCTTCTTTACTTTTTCCTTTCCTTTCATCCTTCCTCCCTTCCTTCCTTTAGGATCGTCCTTGCAGTAACATCACCATCATGATCATGATGATGATCATGGGCATTATCATTATCAACATCATAATTGTCATCATACTTATGATAATCCTCATCAAAATCAACATCACCATCACCGCCACAATCATCAGCATCATCATCATCATCATTATTATCACTATCATCATTATCATCATCATAAGCATCTCGAAAATCATAGATCATCATCAAGCTTCATAATCAATCAGCATCATCAACCAACGAATCACTCAATAAATCATCATCATCATTACCATATTCACAATTATCTTCATCACCATAACCATAATCATCATCAATCATTAAAATCAATCAAGAGCGTCATCATTCATAGAATCAATCAAAAAGATCATCCACATCCTCGTCGTCGTGCAGTGCATATTTTAACTGTCATAACTAGGCTACTGGAACAAATGTCCCAGTTGTCTTAGGATTTGTCCCAGTAGTTTTAGGATTTGACCCAGTAGTTTTAGAATTTGACCCAGTAGTTTTAGGATTTCAGTAGTTTTAGGATTTGTAGGATTTGACCCAGTAGTTTTAGAATTTGACCCAGTAGTTTTAGGATTTGTCCCAGTTTTAGGATTTGACCCAGTAGTTTTAGGATTTGAGTGACCCAGTAGTTTTAGGATTTTCCCAGTAGTTTTAGGATTTGACCCAGTAGTTTTAGGATTTGGTAGTTTTTTTGTCCCAGTAGTTTTAGGATTTGTCCCAGTAGTTATAGGATTTGTAGTTTTGGTGATTTGTCCCAGGTAATACTCCTTTCAGTGATAGTTTCCAATAACATTGAAAATATAGTAGCAGACCTTGTGCCAGTAGTCCA
>JACEVL010001020.1:15000-67500 GCA_020284085.1 Aporrectodea caliginosa
TATGCATTTTCCCGTTTTTCCGAGACAATAATCAGGAACCAGGTCACGCTTCTGAAAGGCTTTTGCTGTGAGAAGCGCTTTATAAATGTATAAATACAATACAATGTTATTATACAATTATGTCAGTATGCGCTTCGGTTATTGTATTGTATTGTATTGTATTGTATTTGAACACTTGTTATAGCGCCCCTACCAGATTTCCTATTCAGAGGCGCTCCCGACTACTGCGCGAACGCTGAATCGGAGTTTCACGCCGAAGCGCATGAGCAATTGCGATTGAAGGACTTGCCCAGGGTCCCTACGCGGCGACTTTGAGGTGGATTCGAACCCGCAACCCTCCAGCTGCAAGGCACCGAACATACCCCTACACCACCGCGCCCCAGTTGTATTGTGATGTGTTGTATTGTGTGTTGTATTGTACTCCACGTTTATAATGCGACCGAGCCACCCGCAGTAAAGATCCGAGAAATTAATCTCTGATAAACCGACCCGACCGGGAAGCGAACCCGGGGCGCCGGCGCGGCGAGCAGGCACCAACCCACGAGGGGAAAAACAATATCTAGCGCATTTCATAATTTAAATAAGACTTAATAATTTCCATTGAACTATTCATCACTCAGTATAGGCCTACACTCATCAGGATAACCTAGAAACCTGTTGACTGTTAAACTGTGTCTGATGTTACAGTAGTACTCTGTTCATGATTCTCCGTTCATTATGTAATTCTCTTATGAACAGTTTTAGTGTACTGTACAATAGAAATGTATAGACTATAACTAGTCTGTTAGCGACAGGCCGATTTGGCCAATACATTTCGGTTGTTTTCTTGTTTTGTCTTGAAGTATTAATGTGCCTGGAACTATGGATTAATTATTGATGATTGCGTTTAGGCTAATACTTTTTTAACCTATAACTGAAGTTTTAAGTAGCCATCTCAGTATTCTCATTCTTTAGTTTCGTTAATGGGTCTTTCTGTCGATCTGTCTGCCTGTCTTTCACTCTTTCTATCTCTTTGTCGGTCGGTATCTGTCTGTCAGCATCTGTGCGTTGTGTCTTATCGTCTCTCTTCACCCACTTGGTGCCTGTCACGAAATAGAGTATCCCCCCATACACGAGTATCCTCCTTAGCGAAATGCAGTATTCGGTTTAGTTTGAATTTCTGGCGGTTTCTAAGTGTATTCACTCGTACTGTTTGGATTTATTGTACACATAAAATATTTTAAGTTGCGTATCTTTAGTTTGTACGTCGACCTGAAATTAATTTAGGCTACTTCGTTTTTGGTGTTTTTGACTGGATTTTCGCCTTGGTTTTCGTGACGCGTATGACGATGGGGGATAGAATGGTTTATCCCCTCCGGATACTCCAAACCGGTTTATTCCATTCGGGGGATAAATTCTTACACCCCCCCCGGATAGTCTTAGGACGGATACTCTATTTTGTGATACAGTCAGTCCGTCTGTCTTTCTGTCTCTCTGTCTATCTCTCTGTGTTTTTCTCTGTCTATCTGTCTGTCTGTTTACCTGTCTGTTTACCTGTCTGTTTATCTATCTGTCTGTCTCTGTCTGTCTATCTGTCTGTCTTTCTGTCTCTCTGTCTATCTGTCTGTCTGTTTACCTGTCTGTTTACCTGTCTGTTTATCTATCTGTTTATCTATCTGTCTGTCTGTATGTCTGTCTTTCTGTCTCTCTATCTCTCTGTGTTTATCTCTGTCTATCTGTCTGTCTGTTTACCTGTCTGTTTATCTATCTGTCTGTCTGTCTGTCTGTCTGTCTGTCTATCTGCATGTCTTTCTGTTTCTCTGTCTATCTGTCTGTCTGTTTACCTGTATGTTTATCTATCTGTCTGTCTCTGTCTGTATGTCTGTCTTTCTGTCTCTCTGTCTGTCAGCATCTGTGCGTTGTGTCTTACCGTCTCTCTTCACACACTTGGTGCCGTGTGCCGAAGACGTGTATCCCGTGGGACAAATGCATCGGGTGTCGACACAGACCGCTCCTCCCTCGCAGTGGTAGAACTTGGAACAGCCACGCTCATGGATTCGAACTGTAGACAACAGTCACAGTCACTTCGCTTTCAACATCAGACGTGTGTGCATGTATGTATGTGCCCATGTATTGTATTTACTAATTTATATAGCGCCGCTCAGAGCAGTTGTCATTCAGTAGGCTCCCAGTGCGAGAACCCTTAGAGTAGAAGAAGGTTTTGAGTAGGGAGAAGGCTATAGGAAGAGACCCAGAAAGAATGGTAACACGTAGAGAGGAGGGAAGAGCATTCCATGGTGAAACGGGGAGGCCGTATAGGAAGAGGCTATATAGGAAGAGACCCAGAAAGAACGGTAACACGTAGAGAGGAGGGAGGGGCATTCCATAGGGAGGCCCAATAGTGGCAAAAGATCTCGTTTGGGCCATAGTGCATGGTCTTAACTCGTGGAACAAAAAGGGTATGTCTGACCAAGGAGCGGAGAGGTCGATGAGAAACTGCAGAGAGAGGAGAGCGAATGTGATTCCTGAGTAACTGAGAGATTCAGTCTAGGTCCAACTGATTTCCAGCTGAAGGTCTGTGTGTGTGTGTGTGTGTGTGTGTGTGTGTGTGAGAGAGAGAGAGAGAGAGAGAGAGAGAGAGAGAGAGAGAGAGAGAGAGAGAGAGAGAGAGAGAGAGAAAGAGACAGACAGACAGACAGACAGATAGACAGACACAGACACAGACACAGACACAGACACAGACACAGACACAGACACAGACAGACAGACAGACAGACACAGACAGAGAGAGACAGAGAGAGAGAGGGAGAGAGACAGACAGGCAGACAGATAGACAGAGACAGAGACAGAAACGAGACGAGACGAGACAGAGACAGAGACAGAGGCAGACAGAAGAAGCGACGATGTGACAGACTCCGGCCAATAAGTAACACTATGTAGTCCCCCGCATACATGTACATCTGGGTGCTCTGTGTTCCTGTTTCATGTCAACCTGGTGGGCGATCGTCGCGATCTTTCAGCTGTGGAGATATTCAGGTGACGCGCTTTCGCACTAAAACTCAAGCTCATTGCGCCTTCCTATGTATTGGATAATTGGACCATCCTCGTGGAACAGTCTTCCATTGAGTTTATGCTCTGTTGCATTCGACTAAGTGCAGCAAACGTTCTCAAACTGTCTTGGTTTACATCAGTCAGATAGACATTTATGAAGCGCTTTCGTAGTTACTTAAACGGCTATGTTAATTGTCTTCATACATACATTCATACATACATACATTCATACATACATACATGCATACACATAGACACACATATATACGCACATGCACACATACAAACATATAACCATAACCATAACCATAACCAAAAATGTTATTCCTTCAAATTTTTTTACAAGCATACATACATGCATAAACACATGCATACATACATACACACAGATATACATACATGCATACACACATGCATACACACATACATACACACATACATACATATATACATACATGCATACATATATACATATATACATACCTACATAATATACATAAGCAGAAAATGAGCTTAATGAACTTACGACTTCGACAGGTTAGTCCGTTGACCGTGCTGCCCTCTTGACACTGGCAGATACCTCCGTCTGAACAATATATGCCGTTCTTTGTATAGCCATTAGCTACCAATGGAAACATACGACAAATTGGAACTAATTCCCAAAATCATGCACTTCATATCATGGCCCAAAAATTATGATCTTACTTCTAAATAGGGCCACCCAGGTAATGAAATAAAAAGTTCCGATAACACATGACAGCAAGCTTACTTTCGGAGACAGGAATTAAAGACAAAATTAGGATAACTTAACTAATAGAACTTAACTTAACCCTAGGGCTACCAAGCTTTTTTTGTAACACGGACTACCAAGGGGGGGTGGTTACCACCCCCCCTGGATTTCGTGTTTGGTTTCACATATCATAACTTGTAATATAGCAATGGATTCAGCATTCATTTCTGCACAGAATGGTATATTTAGTTGTACATTATGTGAATGCACCTCGAAATTACATCACTTTTAACAACGGAACCCATTAATTAGCAATATTTTATATTATTGCGTACATTTTGTACTTTTTGGATAAACAAATATAAGATTATGTGTGTTTTGAAACTAATCTATGTATAAAAGATACACACAATCATCCCTACATATGTTTATATAGCATAAATGTACATCCATACATATATATCCATACATATATATCGGTTTACGTTGTAATGCTGTATTCAGCCATTTTCACACAGATTACGCGTATTATTATTTATTTTGATCACTTCCGGTATTCAAAAGACAAAGATGTAGGTATGCAAATGAAGCCCTTCATTCCCTCTAAAGAATGGTATCTTTGTTTCTCTTCCAGGAAGACAAATGAATACGCTACAGACAAAAAACTAAGGGGAGTGCTTCCATTCAGCCATTTTTCACGCATATTACGCGTATTATTATTTATTTTGAGCACTTCCGGTTGTTTCAGGCCAACTCAGTGACCATAGAAATGTAGCCCCACATCCCCTCTAAAGAATGGTATAATTTGTGTCTCTTAATATTAAATGGCGGATAAGATATAGTCGAAAATCTAGGGGGGTGGTATCCACCCCTTTGGTACCTCGGGTATATTGGGTATAACTTTTGAACGGTGTGAGATATCATCTCACATTTTACCTCAAAACGTGTGTAAATGAACCCCTACAGCTTCCTAAAAGGTCAAATTTTTATTCCATAAGGAAAAAGTTTGAGATGAAAAAAACCTGGGGGGTGGCAACCACCCCCCCTTGGTAGCCCGAGGGTTAAGTCTATTGTATTGGTGACCAGAGAATATAAATTATAAAGATTTCACGTCTGCTATGTTTTGGTTTTACAGTATTTCAAGCACATGATAAAATAAAGTCACTTAACCATTTCATAATTGGTGGCTACTGGTGGGACTAAAAAGAGCAAAACTCACTGTACTGGTGTGGAAAAGGGAAGGACTGTTTATGGCGGATCAACTTCATTGGCTACCTCTCTCTGCGCGCATCCAATTTAAACTTCTCATTCTCGTGCTCAAATCTCAACTGGGTCTTGCTCCAAAATATCTTCGTCACCAAATTCTCCGTCCCCTCTCTGCCACGTCATTGTGTCCTCTCAGATCCTCTGACCGACTTGACCTTTTCGTTCCCCGTGTTAGTACCACAATGGCTCCGTCCAGATCCTTTGCCTGCATAAGTCCCTCTCTATGGAATGAACTTCCTTCTTCTCTACGCTCTACAATCCTCTCTGGTGGCATCTCTTCCTCTTTCTCTCACCTTAAAACCTTCCTCTTCTCTCGGATTACCTCGCACTGGGAGGCTTATGCTATGACAAGCGCTTAATAAATGATCAAATACAATACAATACAGTACAATACTGTTGGGGAATTTGAGAGGACTGGTGGGAATTTTTCCACCACTTAACATGTGCCTTAGTTACCTGACTATATTACCATACTTGACTCAGCTAACAGAAGGTGTGTTCTTACCTGACTTCTGGTAGCAGACGTCAAACTTGACGTTGCATCTGTGACCAAGAAGTCTGTGATGACTTCGCAAGCAGTGCTGTCCGTCATGCGTCATGACGCCGGCGTGACATTGACATATGCCGTCATTGCACGTCATGCCTTCACTGCAGATGTCATTCGCGTTGCATCTCTCGTCACCGAACTTCACTACAATGCATGGCGTCATATCATGTTAGACGACATGAAGGGACTAACGTCATGTTGTGTCATGCTGTGTCATCTAAGAAAGTGGTCATGATCACTCGATAATGCCATTAATTTGTTCATTTGCAGTGTGCATGCATGCATGCTCCTCTCCAGCGACTCATCCTACCATCCATCTCATATCCATTCTTCCACCCATACATGCAACCTCGTTCTATCCATGATCTATCTATGCACCCATCGGTCTATCCATCCGTCTATCCATCCGTCCGTCCATCCGTCTATCCATCCATCCGTCCGTCCGTCCGTCCGTCCGTCCGTCCGTCCGTCCGTCCGTCCGTTCAAGTCCGTCCGTCCGTCTGTCTGTCCTTCCTTCCGTCCGTCCGTCCGTTCGTCCGTCCATCCATCCATCCATCCATCCACTCATTACACCTGTCCGTCCGTCCGTCCGTCTGTCCAGTCCGTCGGTCGGTCGGTCAAAATCCATCGTTCCGTCCCGATCCGTCCGTCCGTCCGTCCGTCCATCCATCCATCCATCCATCTACATTCACACCCTGTCCACACTGTCTGGTCACGTTCCGTCCGATCGTCCGTCCGTCGATCTGAATCCGTCCGTCTGTCCATCCGTCCATCAAATCCATCCATCCATCCATCCACATCACACACTCCCATCCGTCCGTCGCGTCCGTCTGTCCGTCGGTTTTTGGTCAGGTTCAAGAGTCTTTTGTCCGTCCGTTCGTCACATCCGTCAATGTCGTCCGTCTGTCCGTCCGTCCGTCCGTCAATCCATGCATCCATCCATCCAAACCACATCCGTCGTCCGTCTGATCCATCCGTCTGTCCGTCCGTCGGTCAGATCCCGTCCGTCCCGTCCGTCTGTCCGTCCGTCCGGTCTCGTCTGTCCGTCTGTCCGTTCGTCCGTCGTCCGTCCGTCCGTTCATCTAATCATCCATCCATCCATCCATCCATCCATCCATCCATCCATCCATCCATCCATTTACCTGTGACGCATCTTCCAGTCGGAAGTCTCGGTGCTTTCTGGGATCGCACATGCACTGTCCCACGTGACATCCGTCGAACAACCAATAGCAGGAGTAGCCAAGCGTGACGTCGCAATCGAGATCAGACGTGCATGACGTCATGCGTGATGATGGCCCTGTCCACCTTTCCGCACGTCCAACGGGAAACTGGCGACTGTTCTCAGCTGCATGAGCATGAGGGTGAGCATGAGCATGAGGTTGAGCATGGACATGATGATGATCATGAGGATGAGCCTGGGCATGGGCATGGACATGACTTGGGAATAAGCATGAGCATAAGGTTGAGCATCCGACTCTTCCGCCTCATGAGGATGAGCAATGAGGTTGAGCATGAGCATGAGCAGAAAAAGGAGGAGGATTGATCTTTGATTGACTGGATCATTAACCGATTCCTTTTTTTCGCTGATCGATGAATTGACTGACTGACTGACTGACTTTCTGCGTTAAGACTGACATATGACTTTCTGACTGACTGACTGACTTACGATTGACTGACTGATTGATTGACTGACTGACTGGCTGGCTGACTGACTGTCGACTGACTTACTAACTGACTGACGACTGACTGACTGACTGCCTGACTGACTGCCTGACTGACTGCCTGACTGACTGCCTGACTGACTGAATCGATTGACTGCCTCACTGCCTGACTGACTGCCTCACTGCCGGACTGACTGAATCGATTGACTGCCTGACTGACTGCCTGACTGACTGACTGAATCGATTGACTTACCGTAAATGACGACAATGAAATGGACAGCAATAAGAAGCCAATCGGAATAATGCATCATCTGCAAAAGACAAAACAGAGAACCAGGATTATCTCCATCAAAGTCACAATCATCATCATCATCATCATCATCGTCGTCGTCGTCGTCGTCTTCAAAAATAATGTACGTGTATATGTAGAATGAGATTTATGAATGACGGATAATTATTAACAAAATAAGCTACGTAAAAGTGTGATTAGAAAACTTTACGATTACCGATATTCTGTGAATGGATTCTGCGTATTTCTGTTTTTTCAAATAGCTCAGAGTATAGTCAACAGCTTTTGGGTGGATATTCACAGCATAATTACAGCATAACTACAAAATCCTGGTTCACTGTTTTGCCTTTTGCAACTTGTCTATAGAGTCTGAGCACCCATGCCATCTTCAGCTGCCGATGGAAATCCGTTGGTTGGTTCCTCGTGTGTGCTTGGGCCCGCCTCTGGTGACTCTTTCACCTTACCAGGTACTGTGCATTGTTTTGCTAACTGATGTAATACATTCGTTCGTAATAACATTTAACATCATATAGGCTAAGAGCAGAGAACGCCTCTGAGTAGATATCTCGAAGGGGCGCTATATAAATGTTCATTTACATTTACATTAAGTGTATACATACTTTACGACTACGATTAAAAGTATTTTGTATATAAACAGGTGATTTCTCTCCAACACTTTCTGAACATAGTCAACAGTTATTTTGTTGAAGCTCACAGTCACAGCATAGCTACATTAAGTGTATACATACTTTACAACTACCATTAAAGGTATTTTCTGTATGAACAGGTGATTTTTCTTCAAACGTAGGAGAATAATAATTTTATATAGTCAACAGTTATTTTGTTGAAGCTCACAGCATAGCTACACTAAGTGCATACATACTTTACGACTACAATTAAAGGTATTCTCTGCATGAACAGGTGATTTCTCTTCAAATCGCAGCAGAATAATTATAGTCAACAGTTATTTGTTGAAGCTCACAGCATAGTCTCTTCTCGCTCTCTCCGCGTCTTATTTCGCAAACAGATTAATACTTTTCCCTGCTACTGTGCAGAGCTGTTCAGGTGGAATCACAAATCAGCTCTATATAAATTTCTGATTGGAATAATAACAAGTAAGAGCGTCAACATCATTATCGTCGAGTGTTTTCGCCAGCTGAATCCGAGGGCTGGGAGTTCTCAAGTGTCTGCTATGCATGGGAAACTGAGGTGTTGTTTTGGTACTTATGATCATCATTCGTAATTATCGTAATCATGTTCATCATCGTAATTATTATAAGCGTAGCCATGGAGAGCTACACGTGCTGGTCTGAACATAACAATAACTGTCGTTATCATCATCACTATAGGAATCATCATCATCATTATCACCATCGACATCATTGTAATTACCATCATCATCATTATCACAATCTTCGTTATCATCATCAGCAGCAGCAGCATCATTACTATCATCATCATCGTCTTCATTATAATCATCAAAACCATTATTATCACCATCGTATTCACCATTATCATTATCATCATTATCATCATCATCGTCATCATCGTTATCATTATAATCATCATCATCAGCATCAACAACAACAACATTATTATCCATCATTATTACCATCGTATTCATCATCATTATCATCATCATCAGCAGCATCATTATAAGCATCATCGTCGTCATCATCACCGTCATCATCTTCGTCATCATCATCATCATCATCATCATCATCATCATCATCATCATCATCAAACCCCTCATCATCGCCACAAAAATCACCACCTTCCAGCAAACACCTCAACCCCGCAAAAGATCAATCAATCAATCCCAACCACACAACACTTTATTACATTACACCACTGTCTCTCTCTCACCTGACAAACAATCGTAATAGTCTGATTTACCTGTCGAGCATGGCATTCGTTATTCGCTTGGCAATCAGCTCAACAGCCGCCAGGTGTTAGAAACCTTACACATCAACAACTATTACAATGACGAGGGCTCTATCGGCTCTATTGGCCGCCAACGCCGACGCCGCCGCACATCACAGCCGGGACTCAACGCAGCTGTGGAATAATTGGCCGGCAATCCTCAATGCGAACGACCGGATTTATCCATACACAGCCACCGAGGACGTCTGAATAGTGGTAGTTGGACGCGACGCTTGCCATGGACAACTTTCGAGAAGTATTCAAGGATTAGCTGCACCATCGACAATTTCGTTTGATTCGGTCTCTCGTTGCTACAAATGTCATAACGCTTATCGCCCTATATACGCACACACCAATATTCGCTTATTCTCCATAAAATCTGTTGGCTCCACAACCTGGAACATGCTTCCTTCTCACATACGTCGAGCTCCACACCTGCGGCACTTTAAAAATGCTGCATGCCTTCCTAATTAATGGAACTTAACTGCCTGATTTTTTTCACTGTTAGTTAAGGTTTTCTTTCTTTTCTTTATTTTATAGTGTTTGGAATCTAGTTGATAATTTACTTTGTACTATGCACTATTATTGTTAGCTTTGCTGTATGAGACTTGATGTTGCGCTGTTGTCAAGGCTTTGGCTGTGCTTTCACGAATTAAGACTTTGGAAATGATATCATAGGTGACCCTAGTTAGCGGGATCTTGATCCCTTTTGGGACTCCTCTTGCGGCCAATCTCGTTATTACATGTTGAAATGTTCTGTGCATGATTTGATTTGACTTCAATAAAAAAGTTTTGATTTTGATTTGATTTGATCATGACAGGAGTCTAATATCTGCCGTTATACCTCGAATACGACACCTTTGCAGCATCAACCGGTGGCCCAAATCCCAACGAATTACCTCGAACACTTAACAGCATCAACCTGACGGATGCCGCCTTCCAGGCTGCATCCTAGTCCTACACGAGGGGGGGCTGGACTGCCGCTGCTTTGTGATTACATTATTATTACTAGGGCTGCGGAAGTTAACGATTAATTAATCGATTAATCGCTATCTTTTTAACGATTACTATTATTTTTAACGATTAATCGAAGACCGCTTGACCGCTTGTTAATACTGTAAGCAAACACGTTGCTCACTGGAACCTAGCAGTTTTAACATGTTGGTTTCTTTACGTAATTGGATGAAGGACGACACTTGAACTGAAAAACGTAAACAAGACTACTAATATGAAAATAATAAATAGGCTACTAAGTAAATAGTAACTAATAACTAGCAATAAATATTAATAATACAGTAATACTATTTAAAGGTAACAATGACTAATGTTAATTTTGTTTTTGTCATTACTTACTGGGGAATACATTTAATCACAAGTTAACTATTGATTAATCGTTAAT
This sequence comes from Aporrectodea caliginosa, assembly GCA_020284085.1. Classification (NCBI taxonomy): domain Eukaryota; kingdom Metazoa; phylum Annelida; class Clitellata; order Crassiclitellata; family Lumbricidae; genus Aporrectodea; species Aporrectodea caliginosa. The sequence continues at coordinate 25,846 of JACEVL010001020.1, forward strand.
TCTTAAATAGTTAACTATTAAAAATTTTTAAATCGTTAACAGCCCTAATTATTACTATACCTTATTATTACTTATGTGTTTTATTTTCTATTCAATTTCGATGTCCAATTGTGCGTTTGCTAATGGAGTATTAAATCAATCAATCAATCAATCAATCAAAATTTATATAGCGCCCCTTCAAGATCCCTACTCAGAGGCGCTCCCGACCCAGGCCATACGGAAGAATGCAGTTTTCAACAGTTGGTGAAACTGAGAACAGTTTGGAAGGTGTCGTAAATCTAATGTTAGCCCGTTCCAGGTTGTTGGACCAACCACAGAGAAGAAACGGCTCTGCATTGTTGCAAAGCGGGCGATGCCTAGCCTGGCCGGTGTTGACACGTCAGAGACGCAACCCCATAAAGGCTATACTTATTTACTTACTTACTTGCAACAACGCGAAACGACCACAAGGAGTTTTACGTTCATCTGCTGATTATAAAGACGTCCGCATAACAGCTCGAAACAAAGCCAAGCAGAGAGAGCCATTGAAATGCAATTCAAATGACGCGTTCACACTTGTGCGTCTATAATACAGAAGGTTCTGTAGATCGTAAGCGGCCATTCATAGGTGGCGTTATGTGCGGGAGGTTAGGATGAGGTCCGCTGCACAGCCATGGAGAAATCGTGAGAGCTGATCATCCAGGCCATGTTAAGCCTTTGAACCGGAACAGGCCGACATGCCTTTAGAGGAGGCTCGGAATGAGGCCTGTATGAACATGTATGCATAATATATCGACTGATTAACTATATAAATATATACACAATTATAGGCACAATTTTATATATCAATATAATAGTTATATGGCAGACTGAATTACTGAGTGACTAAACAGAAGAGTGACTGACTGACTGACTGACTGACTGACTGACTGACTGACTGACAAAATGACAGACTGGTTGACTGGCTGATTGATTAACTGATAGACTGGATGGCCGGCTCGCTGGCTGGCTGGCTGACAGACGAACAGGATGACTGAATGATTGACTGACTGATTGACTGAATCACACCCAAATCACCAACCCGTTTACCCCTCGAACGTACGCCTACGGTCTACCCAACCCAACCCAAAAAATCCCACCCACGTACGCACTGACTGACTGACTGATACTCACTCACTCACTCACTCACTCACTCACTCACTCACTCACTCACTCACTCACTCACTCACTCCTCACTCACTCACTCACTCACTCACTCACTCACCCACTCACTCACTCACTCACTCACTCACTGAATGATTTTAAAAGCCACTGAGAATCTACTCAGAGGAAAGGAATTTCCAAACTCACCTAGGGCTATCTACGCCGAGCAGGTAAACACGTCTATAACACACGAAATATTAAACACCACACCTGTTAATAAGTATTTACAGTCATAGACGAATAGCCACTTGACCATTCCCATACCACTGGCGTTTAAAAGTCCTCTGGGTGGCAATTCTGACAGAGTGGGGAGGGGCGTTGGAAAGGTTTTCAGAGTGGGGAGGGGCAGTAGGTTTTCAGAGTGGGGAGGGGCGTTGGAAAGGTTTTCAGAGTGGGGAGGGGCGTTGGAAAGGTTTTCAGAGTGGGGAGGGGCGTTGGAAAGGTTTTCAGAGTGGGGAGGGGCGTTGGAAAGGTTTTCAGAGTGGGGAGGGGCGTTGGAAAGGTTTTCAGAGTGGGGAGGGGCGTTGGAAAGGTTTTCAGAGTGGGGAGGGGGCGTTGGAAAGGTTTTCAGAGTGGGGAGGGGCGTTGGAAAGGTTTTCAGAGTGGGGAGGGGCGTTGTTGGAAAGGTTTTCAGAGTGTTGGAAAGGTTTTCAGAGTGGGGAGGGGCGTTGTTGGAAAGGTTTTCAGAGTGGGGAGGGGCGTTGGAAAGGTTTTCAGAGTGGGGAGGGGCGTTGTTGGAAAGGTTTTCAGAGTGGGGAGGGGCGTTGGAAAGGTTTTCAGAGTGGGGAGGGGCGTTGTTGGAAAGGTTTTCAGAGTGGGGAGGGGGCGTTGGAAAGGTTTTCAGAGTGGGGAGGGGCGTTGTTGGAAAGGTTTTCAGAGTGGGGAGGGGCGTTGTTGGAAAGGTTTTCAGAGTGGGGAGGGGCGTTGTTGGAAAGGTTTTCAGAGTGCGGAGGGGCGTTGTTGGAAGGTTTTCAGAGTGGGGATAGGCGTACGCACGTACGTACTTATGTATGTATGCATACATGCACGCATGTATGTGTGTATTTATTTATATAATTATGGTCTCCTCTCCCCACCTACTGAGTGACCCACTTACCTTTCCCTTACCCTCCTCTGGCAGACATACCAGTAGTTTTCCCCAAAAATATTTATCTTCAGGGTCAGAGTACAGGAACGGAAGGGGAGAGGACAAAGATAAAGGGACAGCGACAGAGGGACAGAGGCAGAGGGTCAGATACCATGGGCGTATTTAGGGGGGTGGTTTTACGGGTTCAAACCCCCCAAATAAGTTTCCGAAATTTTTTTTGCATATGCTTTTAAATGCAAAATACAAATAAATGAACTGTTGCGACCATTACCAATGGAAACGCCCCGAAATCTTAACCCCCAAATCTTACCCCCGAAATCTTAAAACCCCTCCGAATTTTTGGCTACGCCCATGTCCGTACAGATCGACATACACAGAAACGTAATCATAAAACAGGGTTCAATTTTTTCCGTGGGGGCATGAGCCCAACGTCCTCTGTAAATCGACGCCCTTGTGTGGGGCCGTATTAAGGAACGGAAGGGGTACTCTTGTCTTGCACCGGTTGCCTTGTGTTCTGTTCATATATCATCCGTCACATCTGGGTTGTCAGATTAATTATCAGTCATTGATTAACATTTGACCAGTGACTGAGTTCTGTTGAACGTCTGCCTTCCCAGGGTGCAAAGACTGAGGAGAACGGCATTTAGTTCCTTAGTTATATCTTTGTTTGCTTAAGTATTTTATTAAATTTAACTTGCCTATTCAACTTTTAATTGGCTGGCTGGTCGACTCACTCACTGACTCAGTTACCCATTTACGCAGTCACTCAATCAGTTACTGACTGACTGACTGACTCACTCACTGACTGACTGACTGACTGAGTGACTGACTGACTGACTGACTGACTGACTGACTGACTGACTGACTGACTGACTGACTGACTGACTGACTGACTGACTGACTGGACTAACTGACCCCAACTGACAGCAGACTGACTGACTGACTGACTGACTGACTGACTGACTGACTGACTGACTGGACTGACTGACTGACTGACTGACTGACCTGACTGACTGCACCAACTGCACTGACTGACTGACTGACTGACTGACTGACTGACTGACTGACTGACTCACTGACTCACTCACTGACTGACTGACTGGACACAACTGACTGACTGACTGAACACTGACTGACTGACTGACTGACTGACTGACTGACTGACTGACTGACTGACCGACTGACCTGACTGACTGACTGACTCACCCACTGACCAACTGACTGACTGACTGACCAACTGACTGACTGACTGACTGACTGACTGACTGACTGACTGACTGACTGACTAACGCTCGCTCGCTCACTCGCTCACTGACACACCGACTCACTCACTCGCTGACCCACCCACCGACTCACTCACCAACCCACCAACCCACTCACCCACCAACGTATGTATGTCCAATCCAACCCTACTTCACCCACCCACTCACCAACTTACACACTAACCCATCCAAGCCCACTCACTCTTACAGTTATTCACTCATCGATTGATGAATTGATATAATTTTTATTTAATGCTTTCACACATACAGTTGTTCAAGGCAATAGGATGCTGAGGAGACATTATTTTCTCCTTATGGCGGCCAGAAGTGTCTGTTCAGTTAATAATATTATTCTTTATTGAAACAATCCGGTTGACAAACCGCAACCGGTTACAGTGTACAGTTATACAATTGAAACAATTCACAAGAACACAAATGACAGAAGACATAAATCTTAACTACTAATAGAACAGACAGCCTGCAATACACGGCGCTAATAGCAGCCTACAAAGCATGCCCGCCTACGGATTCGATCTCGGTACCTCACGTTCTCTATGCCAGTGTGTTATCCAATGCGCTATCGCCCCCCGGTTGCAAGAGCATATTACTCTGAATAACCCCCACAAAATTCTACGCAGCTGAACGACTGAGTGGAACAGTGTTCTTCCGGACAAATGAACGACCTTTTTACGGTCTCACCTCAAGTCATTTATCTGTGGTCAAGCCAGCGTGACCGATTAGTGACCGGGCATGTCCAGTTAGCGTGACGGACTAACCGTTTAGTCAAGCGTGTCGACTGGACGGTGATGAAAGAGGCGCGTGAGACCCGTTGGGAAGGGGTGGTGTGCGGTCTAACTAGGTCGCTAAATCGACATGTCGACGAAAAGTTAGTAGACTGTCCCAGTAGTCCATATCCGTTAAAATTGTGCACGGTGGAACTCTTGTGTGAACTTCGACCTGGCTTCTTAAAAGGATTAGATTTGATTATTATTTCACGATTTTCACCTCCACACGTTCCGAAAGTTTTGTATGCAGCCTGTCTTATATAGGGCATTTGCGAATTTATTGTACATAGTTCCAAATTCTTCTTGTTGCAATGCACCCACTGAACTTTCTCTCTGGGTCCCAAGGCTCCCAGAGAGTCGGCACCTATGCATCTCCACCCTCTCTTCCTCCACCTCCAATCTACTTCCTTCGTATCTCCTCCTCCTCCTATTCTTCCTCCTCTTATTGCTCTTCGTCCACCTCTTCTTTCCTCTCTTCCTCCTCCCTCCTCCTCTCCTCCTCCCCTCCTCTTCTCCTCCTCTTCCTTCTTCTCTTTTCCTCCTATTCCTCATTCCTCGTCTCTTCCTCTCCTTCTTCCTCCTCTCCTTCCTCTTTCTCCACTTCTTCCTCCACCTCTTCCTCCTCTTCTTTCTCCTCTTCCTCCTCCTCTTCCGCCTCCTCTCCTCCTCCTCCCGTTCTTTCCCTTCCTCTTTCTTTGTCTGTTGCTCTGGTTGTAATCGATACTGCCTCCTGATGGAAACAAAACAGTTTGCTCATAACAATACTAATGGACCACTTGGCTCAAACCACTACAATCAATATCAACAATGAACAGGATTATAATTATAATAACAATAGTAATGCTAATAATGATAATAATAAAACAACAACTGTAACAGCAACAGCAACAACAGCGACAACGACGACGACGATGATGATGATAATAATAATTATTATTATAATGATAACGATTATGATGATAATGATAATGATAATGATAATAATAATAATAATAATAATAGTTACATTTTTCAGAGGATAATAATCACAGTACAACGCTTCAACGCCGTAGCATTTAGTGGCACATTTATCAAACCCACGCCCGACATGGATGAGGAGTAGCCGTTCCAGACACATTGCTTTTATAATTTCTAAGTCCCTGGGGGAATGAAGTACCTCAGGGCAAAAAAATAAATAATAAAACTTAATAATAACAAAATTAAACAATAATGATGATGATGGTGGTGGTGATGATGACGACGACGACGACGATGACGATGACGATGATGACGATGATATTTATAGACAATCTTCATTGAAGACACTGATGTCCTATAGTAGCCGAGAACACTTCAATAAACCCAAACATCCTTTGAATCTTCGAGTGTGAAATTTCACGACTTCTCTCCCTCAGTTCTCCCTTCACCGGAAGTCAGCCAAGAAACCGGAAGTGGTCGCCATTACATCCAATCAATGCAACTCCTCGGTCGATTCCACTCGTTGCATGCAAGAGCAGACTAAACGTGGACCATACAAAAGGTCTGCGCTATATAAAGTACGACTATTGCTAGTCAATGTTGCGGTTGTTACGTCAACAGGATGGTGACGTGTGTTCATTTAATCGCCAGCCATTCATCGATTACGTTCTATAGGGCTAGTCAGAACGATTTCAAAGCGTCGTGTTTAGTGTGTTTGTGTGTGTGTGTGTGTGTGTGTGTGTGTTCGTGTGTGTGTATGTGAGGGTGTGTATGTGTGTGTATGTGTGTGTATGTGTGTAAGTGTGTATGTGTGGGTGTGTATGTATGTGTGTGTGTGTGTATGTGTGTGTATGTGTGTGTGTGTGTGTGTGTGTGTATGTGTGTGCATGTGTGTGTATTTGTTTGTGTGTGTGTATGTGTGATGTATGTATGTATATATGTATGTATGTGTCTATGTATTGTATGTATTGTATTGTATTGTATTTAGAAATTTATAAAGCGCTTCTCACAGTAATACCTGCTGATGACAACAATTTCAACTGCTTAATGTTGATGAGTTCTTTTGATCAACAATAAGTATGTATGTATGTGTATGTGTGTGTGTGTATGTGTGTGCATGTATGTGTGTATTTGTTTGTGTGCGTGCATATGTATGTATGTATGTATGTCTTTCTTTATATGTATGTATATATATATAAATCAGAAGCGCTATGTAGTGTATGTGATGTATGTTATGTATGTAATGTGTGAGTGTGCGTGTGCGCGCGTGTATATATATATGTGTGTGTGTGTGTGCATGTGTGCATGTGTGCATGTATGTATGTATGCAAGTATGCATGTATGTAAGTATGTATGTGCCTTCCTGTTTGTACGTGTCTCCGTCTGTGTGTACCGTATGCATATATATATGGAGCTGGCTCGTTACATAGCTCCCTTTCGATATCTCACAGAGTCGTTGTTGGTGGGATAATCTGGGGATTTCTACCCATTAACTTCAGTCATGTTGTACAAAATTCTGCGGTTTATAGAACATTATTCTAAATATAGTTGGATGCCTTCCTGTTTGTTTGAACTATTATCGTTCTGTCTGTGTGTGTTTGTGTATGTCTGTCTTTCTGCCTGTCTGTCTGTCTGTCTGTATTTGTGTATGTCTGCATCCACGTCTACAGTATACTACGCATAGCTGAAAAAGGTCCCGGAACGGCATGTATGTTCGTATGTATGCATGCATGTATGTATGTTATGTATGTACGTATGTGCGGCGTGTGTGCATGTTTGTATATGCATGTACATATGTATGTATGTATGTATTCGTGTATGTATGTGTGGTGTGTATGTATGTATCCCTATATGTCTTTCTGTCTGGCTTTCTGTCTGTCTGTGACTGCCTGCTTATCTCTATCTATCTGACAATTCAGTGCATGACAGAAACTGCCCCTGTTCCTTCTATTCCTCCCTATTGCTATCTCGTTCTACCCCAATTCGCTCCAATCTCCCCACCTCAATCTCCCCACCCCAATCTCCGCCCCCCGTTCGTTGCCAAGACAACTGAGAAAAGTGACGTCGTCGAAATCTTACAATTTTGTCACGTGTGTTGGCGTCGGCAAAGATCAAAGGCTATCTGAGAGATGACTGACGTGCGAGCAAATTGAATATGCAGGGATAAGATGGAATCGCCGCATCGTCGAAATTGTCTCACCCGGAAAATTGTCCACTTGGACCGAAATAACCCCTTCCTCTTCCTCCGCTTCCCCATTCCATCTTGCCCTGAGGGCTCCCAAGGCTCATCTGCACCCTGTACCATTTTCTCCCTCGTCTGCCACTCCCCCTCCTGCTTTTACCACCCCTACTACTCCTCTCCCATACTCCCCATTCCACTGCAATTGCCGTGGAATTGCAGTCCATTGCCCCGAGGGTTCACAAGGCTTGTCCGCACCCTCTGCCAATTCCTCCTCCACCTCTACTCCTCCTCCTCTTCCTACTACTACTACCACTCCTACTTTTCCTTCTCCTACTCCTCTCCCCCTCCTTCCAATTCCACCGTACTTATCTCGTTCCTTGAACCGAGGGTTCACAAGGCTCATATACACCTCTGTATACTAAAGCTGTACCGATTGAACGGCCACACGCGTAATCGAGCCGATTATTAGAACAATCGGTATAATCGGGTATCGGCAGAAATAATCGGTTAATCGGTGCCGATGTCAAAATTGTGTTATAATTTAATAATTTTACTTGCATTATTGCATATTCCAAGTTTTTCATCGAATTTTTATCTATCGTTTTACGTCCTTTATTATTTACGCATTAAAACATATCGTTAACAACTTCCCAACTTAGTTTAAACGTCCACCCTTATAGTTGAGACGATAGCTTACTGGTTTATGTTTCGAAACCGAACATTTTGACTAAACAAATAGTGAAATATTCGGTCTCATAATGGGTATTGGCAGTTTAATAATCGGCTATGCGCGGTATCGGCATAATCGGCAAAAAGCGATATCGGTACAGCTCTACCCTCTACCATTTCCTCCTCCTCCTCCTCTCTCCTCCTCCTCCTACTACTACTACTCTTACCCATCCTTTTCCTACTACTCTTCTCTCCTTCCCATTCCATCTCACTTGTCTCGTCCCCTGCCCCCGATGGTTCCCAAGACTCCTCTACATCCCTTCCCGTACCATTTCCCGTTTCACGCTGATCCGTAACTCCCTCACCTTTCACTTTCGGATTTATGTATCGGTCATTGTGCCTCCTTCTATGTGCATATGTCTCTCTATATCTGTCTCTGACCCTGTCCATCCTCTGTTTGTGTCGCGGTGCCACTGTTTGACCACATAGGCCTACCTCCTTTCTCTGCCTGCACCACTGCATACGCGTGTATCTGTCTGTGTGTGTGTATGTGTGTCTGTGTCTCTTTATCTTTCTGTCTCTCTGTCTCTCTGCCTTTCTGTATCTCTGTCTGTCAGTCTCCCTCTCCCTCTCTCTATCTCTTCTCCCAATCCCTCCCCTCTCTCTCTCTCTCTTTGTGTGTGTCTCTGTCGTGTCTCTCTGTGTCTCTGTCCGTGTGTGTGTGTTTCTCTGCATATCGTTTTGTTCTGCTGTCCGTCTGCCTATCACACAATTAATATCATCCTTGTTATTCAACAGATGGCGACACAGTCAAATAAATAATACAGCGCCATCAAGCGAACGCTCCATGAAAAGAGCAACCACGGTCACCATGGCAACGTCACAGCGAGTCGCTGCGTGGCGCTATCCTCGTTGCTTATGGCAACTGGCATTTGCAGCTGCAACCTGCGACATCAGCAGCTCATCAGCATCTCTCTGCATATGTTCCGCAAATGCTTGCAGAACAGAATAATAACATAATATAATATAGCATAATGTAGATCTAATATGCTATGGCTGAAACGCGAGCCTTTGCCTTCATTGGCCCTGCACTATGGAACCAGCTTCCTCCTTTGACACGTTCCTGTTTATTAACTGGTGGGCCAAGTGACTCTTTTCGTTGTCTCAAGACTCTTTCTTTTCTCTGGGTCATTCGCACTGGGAGCGCCTCTGATTGATGTGCACTGCGAGAGGCGCTATATAGATTGATAGATACAATACAAAACAATAAGATATCGTCACATAACATGACATAATTTAGCATATGATAACATAACATGAACATTACATGATATAACATAACGTAACATAGGATATCATTACATAACATGAAATATCATTGCATAACATGACATAATTTAACATATAATAACATAACATGACATAGCTTAACAAAACATAACATAGTATAAATGTATATAGCATAACATAAGATATACTAATAATTATGACCTATCGTCGCATGGCATGACATAAATTTAACCTACAATAACATAACAATATAGACCTATAGCATAATATAACATAGGATATCATAACATGACCAACCATCGCATAACATGACATAACCAAACATATGATAGCATAGCATAACATACATAACACGACACGGCATAACATAATTATCACAGCGTGACACCTCATCACATATCATGACATAAAATAGCATGCTGGTTAATTCGCCTCTGGGTAAAACAACAATTTAACGTGTTTCTTTCTCGTTTGACCTCATGACTTGAATTGATATTCGCGGCTGGCACGACTTCACTGTCAGCCTGCCATTTTAGATCCATGCCAATTCAGTTTCCTTGTGCTTATTCTCTTTCCGAAAGTGACGAATAAATTACTGACTGACTCTTTGCCTGACTGACTGACTGACTGCATGACTGACTGACTGCGTTGCTGATGACTGACTGCATGACTGACTGACTCGTTGCATGACTGACTGACTTTGCCTGACTGACTGACTGACTGACTGACTGACTGACTGACTGCCTGCACTGACTGACTGCTTTGACTGACTGACTGACTGATTGCTCTGCCTGACTGACTCCTTTGCCTGACTGATGACTGACTGACCTCGCCTGACTCACACTTTGCCTGACTGACTGATTGCATGACTGATTGACTGACTGCCTGACTGACTGACGCTGACTGCCTGCCTGCCTGCCTGGCTGACTGACTGACTGACTGTATGACTGACTGACTGAATGACTCACTCACTGACTCACTGACTCATTCACTGACTCACTTACACTCACCAAGTCGACTGCGCCAATACCACAACATCCATGCAGCAATCTCTCCTTAAATGAGTTACTAGAGTAGATCCAACAACATGTTTTCAACTTCAGGTCGTAACGAACCAGGTTTCGAACCCCAGACACACACAGTGCGCTGAAAGGATGACGCATTAGCCACCTGCCAGTGTTGTGCCAGCCATCATTTATATAGCGCCTCTGCGATCTATCAATTGAACGCAATAACTGGTGAACCACGCATTAGGGCATTTGCATATGTGACCAAACCCTTTTTATGTGCGACGTGAACGTTCTTTCAGAAGCGCAGATATTCTGTGACGGGCTAATGCGTAAATGACCCGAACTGAGGTCAAATTCAGCTTCCGGTCACGTGATGCACAGACCGGAAACAGGCATGGCGGCGTATCGAGAACGGGGAACCAGTAGAATTGAATTTGGCAACGGGGAGCCAGCGCCGACAATGGCTTCCTAACGAGTGGTTCCATGGCTGTGTAAAGGGAGGAGGAGGAGGAGGAGGAGGGAGGGATGGGAAGGAAGGGGACATGGAGGAGAGGGAGGAGATTAAACAGAGGGGTGATGGAAGAAGGTGGATGAGGGTGTGGGTGGGATGTTGGGAACGGGACAGAGGGACAGAGACAGAGAGACAGAGAGACAGAGAGACAGAGAGACAGAGAGACAGAGACAGAGACAGAGAGACAGAGGACGGAGAGAGGACAGAGAGACAGAGACAGAGAGACAGAGAGACAGAGACAGAGTACAGAGAGGACAGAGACAGAGAGGCAGAGATAGAGGGACAGAGAGACAGAGAGACAGAGATAGAGGGACAGAAACAGAGGGACAGAAGCAGAGACAGAGGGACAGAGATAAAGGGACAGAAATAGAGATACAGAAACAGACGAACATTTACAGTGGGACAGAGACAAAGGGACAAAGACAGGAACAGAGCGACAGAGAGAGGCAACACAGAGAAAGACAGAGAAAGGGAGAGAGTGACATAGAGAGACAGAGACACAGACAGAGAGAGACAGAGAAAGAAAGAAAGAGAGAGAGACACACACACAGACAGAGAGAGACAGACAGAGAGAAAGAGAGAGAAAGAGAAAGAGACAGACACATAGACAGAGACAGAATGAGACGAATGTCAAGCGCAAAAGAAATTACAACGCCGCGTAATAAAATTGCGACTGGTTCTCCGAATCGACTTAAGCCCCATGGAAAGCTTCGTCTGGTGAAAAGCTGCCCAAGTCACCTAAAACGCTCTCCCTCCCTCCTCCCTTTCTCTCCGCCCCCTTCCTGTTTCTTCCGCTTCCCTATTCACCCTCCGTCCCACAGGGAATTCTCCTTGTTTGTCTTCGGAAAGGAATACCGCCAGCGGAATGCTAAATTCCTCTTCCTACGCCATTCCTCCTCTCAAACGGGCCCTTCTCCACCCTCTTTCCCCGTTTCATCCCCCGTCCACCCCTTAACGTATCATTAACCACACCCTCGCCTGACCCTACCCGTATCCTTCGCTTTTTTTATTTCTCCTCCTCTATTCCTCTCCTATTCTCCTCCTCCATTCCTCCTGTATTCCTCGTTCAGTCCTCATCCATTCCTCTGTTCATTCCTCCTTCCTCTTGAGTTGTCTTCCCTTGTGCTAAAGATGCAACTCGTGCTCTCCAGTTGAAACCAAATAAGGTGCACACACCAGTATAATAGTCGCCTCTCTACAACGTGAGAAAACCCAACTACAAGTAATGTGGCTGGAATTGATATCCACTTGGGAAGCACATAGCCTAACATAGCATAACATAACATAACACAACATAACATAACACAGCCTAACATAACATAACTAAGCATAACAGAACATAGCGTAACATAATATAACATAGCACAGTATAATCTAACATACAATGGCATTACATAGCGTAACCTAACATAACCAAACATAGGAAACCAGAGTAACATAATACAGTGTAACATGACATAACATAACATAGAAGAGCAAGCATAGCATAGCATAGCATAGCATGACATAAACATAACATATAATAACATTTCATAGCATAACATAACGTGATATAAAATGGTGTAACATAGAAAAGCAGAGTAACATAGCGCCACATAGCACATGTAGCGTAACATGACATAGCATAACCTAACATAGCATAGCATGACATATCATAGCATAGCATAACATGACATAGCATAGCATGACATAGCGCAACATGATATAACATAACATAACACAGTATAACCTAGCATAACATATCATAGCATTCATTCATTCATTTAATTCATTTCAGATATTTATATAGCACCCCTTCAAGATTTCTACTCAGAAGCGCTCCCGACTACAGCGCAGACACTGAATCGGGTTTCACGCCGAAGCGCATGAGCAATTGCGAGTGAAGGACTTGCCCAGGGTCCCTACGCGGCGGCTTGAGGGAATTCGAATCAATCCTCCAGCTGCAAGGCACCGAACATACCTCTACACCACCGCGCCCCACAACATAACCTAACATAGAAAAGCAGAGTAACATAGAGTCACATAACGCAGGTAGCATAACATAACACAGCATAAGTTAACATAGCATAGCACAGCGTAACATAGCATAAAAACAATGGCGCAACATAACATAGCCTAACATGGCAAAGCAGTGCACAACATAGCGCAGCATGATACAACATAACACAGTATAACCTAGCATAACATAGCATAGACTCAGAGCAAGATGACGTTTACCATAACATGTCCAAATTAGCATACCATAAAATAGCGTAATAAAATATAGCATAACACGGTATAACATAGCACAGTTTAACCTAACATAACATAACGTATCATAACATATAATAACAGAGCACAATAATAATACATTAGGAGAACGTAACCTAACAGCATAAAACACTACAATAATCAAAATATAATAGCATTTATGATTTAACAACATAGCCTGACATATCATTTCATAACATAATATAACACAGAATAACATCACAGAATAAAATATCAAATGGATGAACACAACATGACATAAATATATAAATATGACATGAATTTCAACTGAGAAGACTTTTGATACCAATAAAAATCGCTGCACGCTATCCAGCTCCACAAAATCACTTAACAACGCCTCTAAAAACGCACGCTTACAACCCTACATAAATATCAATGTAGGCTATAGAACAGGGATGGTGAACCTATGGCACGCGTATCCATGGTATTTAGGGGAAGGGGTTCACACCCCAAATAAATTGCCACGAATTTTTTTCGATGCAATTATATGCAAACTAAAAGAAACTGAACGTTTTCTTCTTCCATTTCCAATGGAAAAGCTCCCGAAAACTTAAAACCCCTCCAAAATTATTTTCTGGATACGCCTCTGCGCGTATCCATAGTGGCACGCGCTCAAATTTTTGAGCACACGGAATTTGGAGCGAACCCCTAAATTTCAAACTTAGAAATACTAAATCAGTGTAGAATCCACATTTTCTTTTATGAAGGACTTTATTGTAACACTACTCTAAGACAATCTTTGAAATAATTTCTTTTAATTCATTTTTTGCTACGCTTTGTCAATTAAAACCTATATGAGAGAAAAACAATTATATACTGCAAAATTCCGACGGGCACGCGACGGTATTTTTGAAAATATTTTAGTGGAATTTGCACGCATCTTATAAAAGGTTTAATAGCCAGCCCTGCTGTACGGTATCCGGTCATTTCCCCCCGACATCCCCCCCAACAGTAAGTAGGTTACTCTACCATTGTCCATGATAACTGTCATTAATCCAACTTCTATCGAAGCAAAGACCTTCTTTCATCAATCCAACTTCTGTTTAAGCAAAGAATTTCTTTCATCTATCCAGCTTTTATTTAAGCATAGAATTTATTTCATCAATCCAACTTCTATTTGAGCATAGAATTTATTTAATCTATCCAGCTTCTATTTAAGGAAAAAATTTCTTTCATCAATCCAACTTCCAACAATTATAGTTAAGAATTATTTTCATCAGTCCAACTTCGGGGAAACGTCCGGGGGGAATGTCCGGGGACAATGTCCTAGATCCCTGCTGTACAACATCAGTGTCCAGCGTCACCAGACATGATATTGCCGGCTGAACCGCTCCATCTGTTGTCCACTGGAATCGACATGGAACCCAACGGGAGCAGCAGACGACAAAGAAGATGCGATTGCAGACTCTGGGAACTGGCTCAGCTGGTACGGGGCTCGATTTTCCGGGCGTGGGGCCAGGGATCGATACCAGATACGCCTGCTGGGGCCGACCAGTCGGGTGCCGGGATCCATAGGCGATTGCACGGATCCGTGGTTCGAATCCCATCGCGTAGTCTGAAACTAACTATTGTCTTCGAGTCACGTGCAAGTAAAGGCGGTGGTAAGTAGGGTGTCTGGAACTAACTATTGTCTTTGAGTCATGTGAAAGTCTTAAGTAAAGGCTGTGGTAAGTATAGGGGGATTTGTAGTGTGCCGTTATAGAGAGCTTCGTAGTGTGTTACTTCCTACTTTTTTCTATGTCATGTCATATAATATCGTAGATTGAAAAGTTTCAATCAATCGCATTTTTTAATTGCAACCTTGTACATACATGTAACATGTACATCAGTTAAACATTGGTTATTTTACAAACAGACGTTGACAAAGGGGAGGCCCACCTTTTCTTCTTCTTCTTCTTCCTCCTTCTCCTACTCTTCTTAATCCTTCTTACCCTGCCTTTTTCTTTCCTACTTTATATACCTCCTGCTCCTCCCTATCGTCTTTTCCCATCATACACTTTACCCAGTTCCCTTCTCTGCTTTCTCTTCCTAATCCCTGCATCCCCTACTCTCTCCTTCTTGTCATGCTCCCCTCTTCTAATCTTCTTATTCATCCCATCCCATCCTCATTTCTTCCCTGCCCTTTCACTATTCGCCTAAGCATCTTATTTCTTTAGCTTCTCTTATCCCTTATCGATCCTTTACCCGCTCCTCTTTCCCATGCATCCCTTCATTTCTTACATACATACCTCTTCCATGTCCTCTCATGCATTTCTCGTTCTTTCACAGTACTGCATCCAATCCTCCCTTTCCTATCATTTCTCACATCCTCTCCTCATCCCTATCCTCTCATTTCTCCCAACCTCTCCTCTTCCCTATCCTTTCATTTCTCCCATCCTCTCCTCTTCCTATCCTCTCATTTCTTCCATCCTTTCCTCTTGCCTATACTCCTAACCCACCCACTACTATCGGATGCAATGAAGATAGATTGTACTGGATCGATGAAGACATGACTTTCTTATAAGTCACTCAAACAGACGCATAGACAGACATACATACAGACACACACGAACACACAGAGACACACATGGACATACATGCAGACAGAGAGACACAAACTGTCAAACACCCACACAAACACACATGCACTTAAAGAACTCCGCGTACTGCCAAATACATCACAATTACTCTGAGATCTAACACACTCTCACATACCCACACCCACACATACACAAACACATACACAAACACATACACAAGCACACACACACAAACACACACATAATATATACATACAAATACATATTAAGTTATTTTATATATATATATATATATATATATATATATATATATATCCTATGTTCAATTTCTCTGTAACGGTTTTGGCCCCTCCACTTGGAACGGGCTCTCGCTTACGTTACGCTTACTGCCCCCGCAATAATCTGCCTGCTTTCTACCAACTGCTAAAGTCCTTTCTGTTTGGCCGTGTCTGGGCTGGGAGCGCCTCTGAGTAGGCTTCTTGAAGAGGCGCTATATAAATCTCCGGAATGAATGAATGAATGAATATACATGTATGCATATATCATACTTGCATGCGTCGCATGCATCTTAATCGTTCATATTGGCCTAATTTACATTTATACAGCGATTCTTCGAAAAGAATCCAGAATAACAGACCCGACGTAAATCAGTTGGTGAGCAATCAGTTACTCAGCCAGTCAATAATTCAGTAAGTCAGTCAATTTGTCAATTTGTCAATTTGTCAATTTGTCAATTTGTCAGTCAGTCAGTCAGTCAGTCAGTCAGTCAGTCAGTCAGTCAGTCAGTCAGTCAGTCAGTAAATGATTCAGTCAGTCAGTCAGTCTGCAGTCAGTCAGTCAGTCAGTCAGTCAGCCAGTCAGTCAGCCAGCCAGCCAGTCAGCCAGCCAGCCAGTCAGCCAGTCAGTCAGTCAGTCAGAGCAGTCAGTCAGTCAGTCAGTCAGTCAGTCAGTCAGTCAGTCAGTCAGTCAGTCAGTCAGCCAGTCAGTCAGTCAGCCAGTCAGTCAGTCAGCGAGTCAGTCAGCGAGTCAGTCAGTCAGTCAGTCAGTCAGTCAGCCAGTCAGTCAGTCAGCGAGTCAGTCAGCCAGTCAGTCAGTCAGTCAGAGCAGTCAGTCAGTCAATCAGTCAGTCAGTCAGTCAGTCAGTCAGTCAGTCAGTCAGTCAGTCAGTCAGTCAGTCAGGCAGTCAGTCAGTCAGTCAGCCAGTCAGCCAGTCAGCCAGTCAGTCAGCCAGTCACCCAGTCACCCAGCCAGTCAGCCAGTCAGCCAGTCAGTCAGCCAGTCAGCCAGTCACCCAGTCAGTCAGCCAGTCAGTCAGTCAGTCAGTCAGTCAGTCAGTCAGTCAGTCATACTATGACTTGTAAACATGCTGCGTTCACGTCAGTTTGAATCAGTAAACGAAGATTATTATTACAGATGAATTTATACGTTATTAACATATTATATTTATTATATATATTACATTGATATATATATATATATATATATATATATATATATATCAACGATATATACGGTGTCAATCAGGGGCGCAACCACGGTCCAGAAGTTGAGGGGACCAACTATAATGTCTGAGTGGCGGGGGAGATTGCGAGCGCCGAAGGCGCGATGCTGCGATTGCCGAAGGCAAGAAGCCCCTAACGACTAGGGGTATGGGGGGAGCGTCGTAAGCTCCCCCATCGGGGTCTGGGGCGGAGCCCCAGAAGCTGAGTACAATTTTGAGCATTTGATGCCAAAATGGAGTGCATCTTGGGCTTTAATTTACCTCAAATTTTTCAACGATGATTTCGATATAAAAGTGCCTAAACCATCTAGATCTGTGAAAAATATGACTTTATTATATGAATAAACTGGAAGTGACAATTAAGGGTTTAAGAGAATTGAACGGAAAAGAGTAGAATCAGCTCTAGAATAGTGTTAGTCAAAATTTGGATAATCGGCAGGGAGGAAGCCTGAACGGGTCAATTTTCTCAGAATACCGTTAAGGCGTTTATATGTTCCCCTACAGTGGCAAATCCCCAACAAACAGGGAAGGCATAAAGTAGCCATGCGAGGGTAGTAGGCTAGTAGCTCTGACAACGTCAAAGAGACGTTGACCGTGGTGACCGTGGGCGACCAAAACACGTAGCGTGAACATGGATTGTCGGGCTGCGCAGCATATTTTGTGAATGTGTGCCCCAAAGCCAATCCTATCTGAGATGGTGACACCCAAAATAACCCGGCATCTCCTGGACCCACTCGATGCCAGAGATGAGAGGAAGGAGGGCAATAGGTTTAGACCGGGCATTCGGTCGTCTGACAACCATTTCTCTGGTCTTAGCATGGTTTAATTTAAGATTGCTAATTGATGCCCACTTAGAGATATTATTATGGTCAAGTTCAGAAAGAGTGCTGTCAATGCAGGAAGCAGGGACCAACAAGCAGCTATCGTCGGCATATTTAGGGAGACGGTTTCCACTGTATTTAGGTTTAAGGCTAGAAATAGCTTTGACGAAATCAGTAGGTCCAAGGCCAGAGCTCTGTAGGCATACTATACTAGCATTAATGGTACAGAGGGGAGAGACTGCGGAAGCCAAGAAGCTCCTAACGACTAGAGGGTATGGGGGAGCGTCGTAAGTTCCCCCATCGGGGTTTGGGGCGGAGCCCCAGAAGCTGACGCAATTTTGAGCATTTGATGCCAAATGGAGTGCATTTTGGGCTCTTGCTTACCTCATAATTTTCAAAAGTTGGGGGACCGTCCCAACCTGTTCGAAAGTTGGGGGGACGCGACCCACGGGTCCCATAGGGTGGTTGCGCCTATGCTGATCAGAGATAGTGACACCCAAAATAACCATCTCCTGGACCCGCTCGATGCCAGGGATGAGAGGAGGGAGGGCAATAGGTTTGGACCTCGGTCGTCTGACAACCATTTCTCTGGTCATAGCATGGTTTAATTTAAGATTGCTAATGGATGCCCATTGCCCACTTAGAGATATGGTCAAGTTCAGAAAGAGTGCTGTCAATGCAGGAAGCAGGGACCAGCTTGCAAGTAGCTATCGTCGGCATATTTAGGGAGACGGTTTCTACTGTATTTAGAAATGGCTATGACAATATCAGTAGGTCCAAGGCCAGAGCCTTGTAGTATACTGGCATTAATGGTACACAGGGGAGAGATTGCAGAAGGCAAGAAGTTCCTAACGACTAGGCGGTATATGGGAAGCGTCGTAAGTCCCCCTCATCGGGGTCTGGGGCGGAGCCCCAGAAGCCGACGCAATTTTGAGCATTTGATACCATATGGAGTGCATTTTTGGCTCTTGTTTGCCTCACAATTTTCAAAGGTTGGAGGGGACCGTCCCAACCTGTTGAAAGTTGGGGGGGACGCGTCCATGGCCGTCCCAACCTGTTCGAAAGTTGGGGGGGGGGACGCGTCCCACGGGTCCCATAGGGTGGTTGCGCCTATGGTGTCAATATATTTATACAAATCTTATATATATATATATATATATTTGTAATATATATATAGAAATAAATCGAAGTATGTGCCTATACGCTTATTTGCACTTGTCAGTCTCGCCAGCTGATGAACAATTCTCGGCCACATGTTCCCGAGGCAATCCGACGTTCATGAAAGACCGTCCCTCTCATGCAAATACATACATCCATGTATACATATTATATGACACTCATATATATAATTCATGTATCAAATAGTAACCGCATTGTATATATATATATATTTACATACAGATATATATATATTTGTTCATAGCCTCTGTTGGATATAATTATGCTTCGTAGACGCCGACACATATATACAGACTATTGTACCTACTCCATGCATTCATATATATATATATATGCATGCTTATATATGGATACATTCGTGCATACATATGGGGTATATATATACAGATGGGTCTGTCTCTCTCTCTCCGACACAAGTCATATACAGACTATTGTACCTACTGCAAGCATTCATATATATATATATATATATATATATATATATATAAATGGATACATTCATGCATACATATGGGGTCTATATATATACATATCGGTCTCTCTCTCTATAATTATATAGACTCCATATGTAGGCATATATGTATTCATATATATATATATACATATACATGTATGTAATGAGTCAATATATATGAGATATATATAGATCCATATGTTATGCATATATTGCATAGACTATATATATTATAGGTATTTATATATATATATATTACATATATATATTACATATATATATATATATATATATCCATATATATATATATATATATACCCATATATGTTACATATATATATATTACACATATATATATGTATATATACCCATATATGTGCATATGTATATATATATATGGGCGGAGATGGATGGCGTGAAGCAAGCAGTTGTGACAGGCATTTCATCTTTCCTCTTGATTCGATGTTCATTTAATTCTGCGGAGACCGAACGAAAGAAGACGCAGAGAGACAGACACACATACAGGCAGACAGACATACAGACAGGTGCACACAGGTGGATACAAACGGAAACGAACGGATGCAGACTGACTAGGAAAAGACAGAGGCACAGAAGCAGAAACAGACAGAAAGGCATTTTACGGACAATGAAGACATACACAGACAGAAACACATGTCAGACAGAAGACAGTCACGCCTATATAGAAAGACACGCACACATGCAGAGAGATTTATGTGTACGAATAGACTTACAAACAAGCAGGCAGACAGGCGCTTCTCAATGACAGACAGAGAGAGAGACAGACAGACAGACAGGGAGACGTGTTGGCGCAGACAGATGAAGACGAACGGTAAGAAAGACAGACTGATGCAAAGACAGACATATATGAAAACAGACGGAGAGACGGACACAAAGACAGAAAAAGAGACAGAAAGGCACAGACAGAAGTACATGCAAACACAATGAGAGACGACGCAGACAGACAGACATACAGAAACACACGGACAGACAGACAAAGAGAGAGACAGACACACTGACTGAGGCAGACATACAAGCAAGCAGACTGAGATTGAGACACCAGCCATACAGAAAGACACAGACAGACAGACAGACAGAATAACACAGACAGACATACATGCAAGCAGACTGAGAGACGGACGGACGCATAGACAGACGGACAGACGCGGACGAAGGCAGAGACAGAGACACAGACACTAATCCAATCGGCCAGCGTCTACATTCATGAATTGTGAATCACTGCCTTTGCCACAGACCAAAACGCACTTACCCAGCCCACTTACGGGGTTTCCATCCCCATCCCCACCCAACGGACCTACCCACCCCTACTCTCCCTCCCCCATCCTCTCGTACAGCTGCTACCATCCTCTGTCTGTGTCTGTCTGTGTCTGTCTCCGTCTGTCTGTGTCTGTCTGTGTCTGTCTGTGTCTGTCTGTGTCTGTCTCTCTGTCTCTGTCTCGCTTTGTCTGTCTCTCTCTGTCTCTCTCTGTCTCTGTCTCTCTCTGTCTCTGTCCTCTTTCTGTCTCTCGCTGTCTCTGTCTGTCTCTCTGTGTTTCTGTCTGCCTCTGTCTGTCTCTCTCTGACACTCTCTCTATGTCTCATGTCTCATGTCTCATGTCTGTTTCTCTCTCTCTCTCTCTCTCTCTCTCACTCTCTCTCTGTCTCTCTCTCTCTCTCTCTCTGTCTCTTTCTCCCCCATCCTCTCGTACAGCTGCTACCATCCTCCACCTATCTCTCACAACAGCAGAGAAGCCAGAGAGGAGCCAACCATCCTCTTGATATGACAATCCTTTCCTGCCGTCAATAATGGATAGAACCCTCTCAAAGCATCACGCACAGAATTTATATAGCGCCGACGTCTATTTGTACATCTGCAATAATTACATACTCATTGACGTAGCACTGTAATTATATACAAACACTGCTACATGCAAGTGTTATACCAACATCCACAGCAACCAGGACATCCGAGGCAATACCAACATACGTATTTTGGAGTAACAACTACCGTGTGTGTGTGTGTGCGTGTGTGTGTGTGTGTGTGTGTGTGTGCGCGCATGTGTGTGTGTGTGTGCAGTGGTGTGTTACCATTACTGTGTGCCTGTGTGTGTGTATGTGTGTGTGTGTGTGTGTTGTAAGATATGTAAATAGATAGGTAGATAAATAGGTAAGTAGGTAAGTAAGTAGGTGGGTAAGTAACTAAGTAAATAAGTAGTAGTTAGGTAGGTACATGTAGATAGGTAGGTAATTCCTCACACTAGAACAGCTATGACTCAGGCCCGGTTCTTTATCTCAATTGGTCCTCTCTTTGGAATGCTCTGTCTCCATCCACTCGCTCTCGAATTCTAGCTCGTAACCGCTCTTCCACCTTTGCTTTTCTCAAAACCTATTTCTCAAAACATATTTCTTTCTTGTGGCACTGGTAGCCAAGGCCGTATTTAGGGGGGTGTTTTGGGTGTTTAAACACCACCCGAAATTAAATATGTATAATATAAATATTGCATTTACTAACATATACGGTGTAAGAACGAAGAGCACTCATGTAAACTTAGATGATGCAGCTCTACAGTGCTTTGAGAGCTCACAACGCTCCTCCAAACCCCTTATAGACAGTTGACATGGTTGCTTGTCGGCTTGTTCAAGAACGAGTAAACACCCCCGAAACAAAATCCTGGCTACGACCTTGCTGGTAGCGCTTCTGAACGGTTCACCCTACTATAGAGGCGCTTTATAAATGCTTGAATACAATACAATAGGTAGGTAGGTACTAGGTTGGTCAGTGTACTCCTCATTAACCAATTGCTAATCGAACTTTTGTGTGCAGACATCTAATAAACAGTGTTAAAAGTATAAAGCAATTAATACGGCTGTATTGGCAGGGGCGACAGTTAGTATCCTAGCCCCACTGGTGTCTGGTCTTAAAGAGTGTGAACGATTACACACATACAAAAAACACACACACACACACACACACACACAAACCTACACACCCACACCTACACAAACACAAATACACCTATACACCTGCAACCGTATACACACACACGCAAATACACACCAACACACATACACCTATACATACACACACACACACACACACACACACACACACCTACACACACACACACACACACACACACACACACACACCTAATCCTATACACTTGCAACCATATACACACACACGCACATACACACCAACACACACACACACACACACACACACACACACACAAATACACACACACCCACACACACAGACACACACCAACAAACAATCATACACATATACACACACACACACATGCACACACACACACACACCAACAAACACTCATACACATATATACACACACACATGCACACACACACACCAACAAACACTCATACATTATATATATACACACACACATGCACACACATATACCTATGCACTGCAACCGTATACATACACGCCCACGCACACCCCTACACACACACGCGCACATTTATAAATGCAGTATTTTTTCTTTTCTGTGTATTTAGAGCCATATAGAATGGCGCCATTTATCCATACGACATGCTATTCAATGCGGTGTCGTATTGACTTTTGGCTTTTCATACAGCCATCGTATAACAATATGCAGGCATAGGAAACACATTTATGAGACTAATTCACTGCGTTCTAACGAGGATCATTTGTTTAACTTCATCCGGCTTCCAGGAACCCATAGCGATCGGAATCACAAAAGGCTTATGAAGATATATTTAGTACCGGGCCCTGGCATTTTACGTATTGTATTATCATGCATGTATGTATGTATGTATATATATGCATGCATGCAAGTATACACATCTATATACATATCTATATACATATACTATATACTATATACATATACTATATACTATATACATATACTTTTATACATACATGTATGTATGTATGTATGTATGTAATGTATGTATGTATGTATGTAATGTATGTATGTAATGTATGTAATGCAATGTATGTATGTATGTATGTATGTATGTATGTAATGTATGTATGTATGTATGTATGTATGTATGTATGTATGTATGTATGTATGTATGTATGTATGTATGTATGTATGTATGTATGTATGTATGTATGTATGTATGTATGTATGTATGTATGTATGTATGTATGTATGTATGTATGTATGTATGTATGTATGTATGTATGTATGTATGTATGTATGTATGTATGTATGTATGTATGTATGTATGTATGTATGTATGTATGTATGTATGTATGTATGTATGTATGTATGTATGTATGTATGTATGTATGTATGTATGTATGTATGTATGTATGTATGTATGTATGTATGTATGTATGTATGTATGTATGTATGTATGTATGTATGTATGTATGTATGTATGTATGTATGTATGTATGTATGTATGTATGTATGTATGTATGTATGTATGTATGTATGTATGTATGTATGTATGTATGTATGTATGTATGTATGTATGTATGTATGTATGTATGTATGTATGTATGTATGTATGTATGTATGTATGTATGTATGTATGTATGTATGTAATGTATGTATGTATGTATGTATGTATGTATGTATGTATGTATGTATGTATGTATGTATGTATGTATGTATGTATGTATGTATGTATGTATGTATGTATGTATGTATGTATGTATGTATGTATGTATGTATGTATGTATGTATGTATGTATGTATGTATGTATGTATGTATGTATGTATGTATGTATGTATGTATGTATGTATGTATGTATGTATGTATGTATGTATGTATGTATGTATGTATGTATGTATGTATGTATGTATGTATGTATGTATGTATGTATGTATGTATGTATGTATGTATGTATGTATGTATGTATGTATGTATGTATGTATGTATGTATGTATGTATGTATGTATGTATGTATGTATGTATGTATGTATGTATGTATGTATGTATGTATGTATGTATGTATGTATGTATGTATGTATGTATGTATGTATGTATGTATGTATGTATGTATGTATGTATGTATGTATGTATGTATGTATGTATGTATGTATGTATGTATGTATGTATGTATGTATGTATGTATGTATGTATGTATGTATGTATGTATGTATGTATGTATGTATGTATGTATGTATGTATGTATGTATGTATGTATGTATGTATGTATGTATGTATGTATGTGTATGTATGTATGTATGTATGTATGTATGTATGTATGTATGTATGTATGTATGTATGTATGTATGTATGTATGTATGTATGTATGTATGTATGTATGTATGTATGTATGTATGTATGTATGTATGTATGTATGTATGTATGTATGTATGTATGTATGTATGTATGTATGTATGTATGTATGTATGTATGTATGTATGTATGTATGTATGTATGTATGTATGTATGTATGTATGTATGTATGTATGTATGTATGTATGTATGTATGTATGTATGTATGTATGTATGTATGTATGTATGTATGTATGTATGTATGTATGTATGTATGTATGTATGTATGTATGTATGTATGTATGTATGTATGTATGTATGTATGTATGTATGTATGTATGTATGTATGTATGTATGTATGTATGTATGTATGTATGTATGTATGTATGTATGTATGTATGTATGTATGTATGTATGTATGTATGTATGTATGTATGTATGTATGTATGTATGTATGTATGTATGTATGTATGTATGTATGTATGTATGTATGTATGTATGTATGTATGTATGTATGTATGTATGTATGTATGTATGTATGTATGTATGTATGTATGTATGTATGTATGTATGTATGTATGTATGTATGTATGTATGTATGTATGTATGTATGTATGTATGTATGTATGTATGTATGTATGTATGTATGTATGTATGTATGTATGTATGTATGTATGTATGTATGTATGTATGTATGTATGTATGTATGTATGTATGTATGTATGTATGTATGTATGTATGTATGTATGTATGTATGTATGTATGTATGTATGTATGTATGTATGTATGTATGTATGTATGTATGTATGTATGTATGTATGTATGTATGTATGTATGTATGTATGTATGTATGTATGTATGTATGTATGTATGTATGTATGTATGTATGTATGTATGTATGTATGTATGTATGACAATGTATGTATGTATGTATGTATGTATGTATGTATGTATGTATGTATGTATGTATGTATGTATGTATGTATGTAGATGTATTGTATTGTATTGTATTGTATTGTATTGTATTGTATTGTATTGTATTGTATTGTATTGTATTGTATTGTATTGTATTGTATTGTATTGTATTGTATTGTATTGTATTGTATTGTATTGTATTGTATTGTATTGTATTGTATTGTATTGTATTGTATTGTATTGTATTGTATTGTATTGTATTGTATTGTATTGTATTTGAACACTTGTTATAGCGCCCCTACCAGATTTCCCATTCAGAGGCGCTCCCGACTACTGCGCGAACGCTGAATCGGAGTTTCACGCCGAAGCGCATGAGCAATTGCGAGTGAAGGACTTGCCCAGGGTCCCTACGCGGCGACTTTGAGGTGGATTCGAACCCGCAACCCTCCAGCTGCAAGGCACCGAACATACCCCTAAACCACCGCGCCCCAGTTGTATTGTGATGTGTTGTATTGTGTGTTGTATTGTACTCCACGTTTATAATGCGACCGAGCCACCCGCAGTAAAGATCCGAGAAATTAATCTCTGATAAACCGACCCGACCGGGAAGCGAACCCGGGGCGCCAGCGTGACGAGCGGGCACCAACCCACTCGGCCACTCAGGATCCCATGTATGTATGTAGGCTATGTATGTATGTATGTATGAGCACTTCTTATAGCGCCCCTTCAATATTTCTACTCAGAGGCGCTTCCGACTACTGTACCAGCGCGGACACTGAATCGGAGTTTCACGCCGAAGCGCATGAGCAATTGCGAGTGAAGGACTTGCCCAGGGTCCCTACGCGGCGGCTTCAGGTGGATTCGAACCCGCAACCCTCCGGCTGCAAGGCACCGAACACACCCCTACACCACCGCGCCCCATGCATTGTATTATCATGTATTCATTAAGAGCTTTAATGACCAAGCATCAATCGATGGCACTGAGCAATTGTGAGGGAACGACTTGCTCAAGGTCCTTACACAGTAACATTCTCAGAGGAGGCTCGAACCCAGTGTTATTTTAGTTCCATAATTAATTTCTATTCCTATTCTTATTCTATTCCACTGTCGTCATTTTTGTTCTAGTTTTAGTTCCTCTTTATAAATAAATTTTGTTCTTGTTCTAGTTCCACTTCCTATTTAGAAATAATTTTAGTTCCAGTTCCACTTCCAGAAAATGTATATTTCTAGTTCCACTTCCAGTTCTCACAGAAATGTCTAACATGAACGATTAATGTCTATCAGACTGTCAAACAAAAGACTGTTTTGACATATTTATGAGATTAGTATTTTACGGACAATGTGAATGCCGTCATTCCGCTAGGCTATTAAAAATTTTAAAAAATATTTTTTTCTATTCCGTTCTCGTTCCAGAAAAATATTGCAATTTTTATTCCTATTCTATTCTCGTTCCAGACTTATTTTTTATTCCAGTTTTCGTTCCGTGGAACTAATTTAAAATAATTATTATTCTATTCTATTCTCAGGAACTAAAATAACACTGGAGTCGAACCCGTAGGCGTATACTCTCTGCTTAACAAGGCGAGCGCTATTACCAATTGGCTACTGTGTCTCGTATATTTGTACCATATCGTATAATATAATGGTATTGCATTGTTATTAATAATTATTATTATGTGTGTTTGTGTGTGTGTTTGAGTGTGTCTCTCTGTCTGTATGTATGTCCATGTGTTCCTGTGTGTTCCTGTGTGTGTGTGTGTCTGTCTTTGTGTCTGTGTGTGTGTGTGTGTGTGTGTGTGTGTGTGTGTGTGTGTGTGTGTGTGTGTGTGTGTGTGTGTGTGTGTGTGTGTGTGTGTGTGTGTGTGTGTGTGTGTGTGTGTGTGTGTGTGTGTGTGTGTGTGTGTGTGTGTGTGTGTGTGTGTGTGTGTGTGTGTGTGTGTGTGACTTATAAGAAAGTCATGTGAGGGATGCGAGTCTTTATCGCTATAATCAATTGGCCACTGAGTCTCATATATTTGTACCATATCGTATATGTATTGTATTGCATTGTTATTATTAATTATTATTAAACTGACATTTATATCGCGCTTAAACAAAAACGATCTTACACAAAAGCGCGTAACAGGAAAGTCTAATCATAGTAAATCTTAAACCAATAAGTCTTGAGGTTCTTTTTGAAGATCGATAACGTTGAAGATTTGCGAATATGTTCCGGAAGTTTATTCCATTCATTGCATTGTATTTGACCATTTATAAAGCGCTTCTCACAGTATAAGCCTTTCAGAAGCGCTCCCAGTGCCAGGTACTCCGAGAGAAAAGGAAGGTTTTAAGGTGAGAGAAAGAGGTAGAGAATGGAGATGCCACCAGAGAGGAATGTAGAGCATGCACAGAGAGGCACCTATGCAGGCAAAGGATCTGGATTGTATATTGTATATAATTATGCATGTATGTATGCATTATATATATATGGATTGTATATTGTATATATGTATGTATGCATTATATATGGCTAAAATGCGAGCGTCTGCCGTCATTGGCCATGCACTGTGGAACCTGCAGCTTCCTCCTTTGACACTGGTGGGCTAAGTGCCTCTTCGTTGTCTCAAGGCCTCTTTCTTTTCTCTGGGTCTCTAGCATTGGGAGCGCCACTGATTGGTGTGCACTTCGCGAGGCGCTATATAAATTCATAGATACAATACAATACAATATATATATATATATATATATATATATATATATATTTGGAATAGTGCTTTGGATGATGGGATCGCCTCTTGGAAACGAGCTGTTGTTTTTCTTTCCATTACGCGCTCTGTTCGCGAAGTCAATGACATGGCCCAATTATCGACCTCTTTCCAACTTACCTTGCACGTCGGAGATAGTTGTGAAACAGGTGTCAATGCAGCTCACGTATTATTATATACCTTGACGCAAACGCTGTTCCAAAAGAACAACAATCGGGGTTCAGACAGTTTCATTACACCGAGTTCGTTTTTAACACGCTTTCTGACTGATAGTTATGGGGTTGTTGACATAACACACACTCCTCGCTTTTCTTGATGTGGGTGTGGCCTTCGACACCCTTCATTACGGCAATCTCTTAGAACGACCTTTCCAAAGTCGTTCGTTTCGTACATGAATGACCTTCGCCACTGTTCGCTTTCTGACAGTGCCAGTCCCAAGCCTGGATAAACGAGGAGGGCGACGCTAATGGTCTTTGTTACCACACAGTGGTCGTTAAACAGTAAACAAGCAAGCAAGTATCGTACAATACAATAACACAGTGCAATACACTTGCAATTGCACTATATATATTGCCGTCCTTCCAAAGTTCAGATTTGCACGCACGACCATACATACGACAGAATATCGATGGCGCTAAGCAACAGTGCGTGAAGGACTTGCCCAAGGTCCTTACCATGGACGTATTTAGTGGTGATTTTACGGGTTCGACTCTCAATCTGACTATAGGCATAAATTTATAGTTTTTAATTTCATTACTTTCATTATCCCATGTAAACAAGTTGCGGTATGTCAACTTAGTATCTTAATAAACGAAATCTACTACCCAGAAATAAATGCATTACTGTTATTAAAGACTAAAAATGTAGACAAATACGTCAATTTTCACTGGAACCCCCTTAAAACTTAAAACCCCTTCGAAATATTTTCCTGGCTACGCCCCTGGTCCTTACACGTGAGTGGAGGCCCGAATCCCTACATTCCACGTTACGGGCCGAGCGCTTTATCTATCGTGTACCACGGTGTAGTGTATCGTGCATTCTCTTGGTTGCGTTTATATCTCTCTGAGCGTACTCAGGTTGTGCAACTTGGTTTGACACGATCTGACAGGTTCCATCTAAAGGCCTTTTCATTTTTGGCTTCTGCCCCTTAAGTCCTGAGGCAGCCATGGATATGAATCGTATTTTTAAACCAACACGTTGACCCAAATCTTAATAACTCTAACATTATTCCCTGTTTTCGTTTATAGTAGTCTCTGTGTTATGTAAGTTGTGAAGCGGTGTGTCTTCCTGCTTGATCAATAAACGAATATATCATCATCATCATCATGAAGTGTTAGCCACTTCATTGTATTAGCCCCGGTATATGAGGCAGCCATGGGTATTATGTGCTACCGTCTTCATTTTCTCAGCCTCTTCATATGAGGGAGGGTAGGTGGCCAGTCCTCTCCCTCGCCGTCTCATCGTCCCATTGACAGTGTATGGTCGGTGTACTCATTAGGCCTATAGCTGAGTTGGTTAGGGGAGCAGCAGAAAGCTCAAACCAAATTTCTGCCCATGCAGACGGGGATTTGAACCCCGACCTCTCGAGCGACAGTCCAGCGCGCTAACCACTACACTATCGAGCACCTTTACTCTATACTATCTTCAATCGATCTAAGTCAGTTTATTTCTTCTTCTGGTGTTGCGGTTCATCACTTTGCGAATGAACCAATGAGGGCACGCGGTGGTGTATGGGTATGTTCGGTGCCTTGCAGCCGGAGGGTTACGGGTTCTAATCCACCTCAAGCCGCCGCGTAGGGACCCTGGGCAAGTCCTTCACTCGCAATTGCTCATGCGCTTCGGCGTGAAACTCCGATTCAGTGTCCGCGCTGTAGTCAGGAGCGCCTCTGAGTAGAAATCTTGAAGGGGCGCTATAACAAGTGCTCATACATACATACATACATACATACATACATACATGGCCCAGCTGTAGGGGCGATCTCCTTTGTGGAGAAAATGCTTTAGACGTTGGAGATGCTCTGAGCTCGGATGTAGTCCAACCGCCTCCGGCTGAACCCCGGAGAAAACCCAGGGGTTCATCTTGGTAATGGTAACGGTAGTTTCAAATTTATATAGCGCCACTTGAATAGAGACTCATCAGAGGCACTCCTGACCTAACACAATGAAACCATGATCGAACAAAAAGGGTTTGCGGAATAAACCCAGTTTATCTGGCCTGTGTAAGAACTAAGAAGCATGGGCGCCGACTCCTTGGGAGCCTTGGGTGCCAATGCACCCAGAGAGAAAGTTCAGTGGGTGCATGGCACCCAGAAGAATTCAGACCTTACATTCAAATTTTCTACATTATGTTATAGTATCTCACAACTTGTGAAGCAGTACAACACAAATACCCAACATTGCATGATATCACAATACAATATTTAACCAAGTAACCTTGATTTCTTTTTCCAAAATGCACTAAAAGTCACCGGTGCTGGGTAGGACCCAATCAGTGGCACCCAGAGACAAAATCAAAAGTCGGCGCCTATGCTAAGAAGCCGTGTAAATAATATAATCTCCATAATTTTCATTGTAATTTCTCTATTGTACAAGTATTGGGTGTGACCTTGGACCAGGAGTCGACCTTTCTTGGAGGATGCGGGAGTAAGCCTAGTATGTTGAAGGTGCGTTTACCATACGCTCCAGAGTCGTACAGCGCGCCGTTCACTTGCAACTCAACCCTAATTCATGCCTTCAAGTGTGCAGTGTACATGTATGTACAACGGTTTTAATTCATTTATTCAAAAATGTATATAGCGTCCCTTCAAGGTAACTACTCAGAAGCGCTCCCAACTCCAGCCCGGGCAAAATGGTAAGTTTTCAAGTGACCATAAAACGTATCAGTAGGCTACATGAATCTAGGGAACAGGCCTAGCTAATGAGGGAGGTCATTTCAATCCCTTGAGGCCTACCACAAAGAATGGACGTTTCTGCATAGTTGCTGTGCGGGCAAACTTGACCACCAGAACTCCCATCTCAGCAGAGCGAAGGGCGCGACTGGCCCGAGCCTCCGATATATATGATGAGGCTATGCGATTTATGCAACACTAATTCTTTCCCGCATTACAAATTGCAGTCTATCTTTAACGCTGCGGTTAAATGAATACCTAGGGCGTTGGGCAAATAATATCCAGGAGGAACTCCTTCACGCGGAAGGTATTGCGCTGGTTACTGATGCACAAACGCATAGCGTTCACGATCAGAATGTCTATGCGTAATTGCTATGCTCAGTGTTGTCTTATGGAGAAATATATATTGGACTCATCCTTTCCTGGTCGTAGAGTTATTCGGTCTGCTAAACACGGTGACCTCAGTTCGCATCCAGTCCCAAATTCCAAGGTTAATTCCACGATAGAAGCTCTGCCATGGTTGGTCCAACTTTCCTAACAAAGATGACTGTAATTTCATATCCAGAGTACCATATAAAAATACATTGTTTATGTTCCTTCAATTATAACGCTAATGGTCCAATATTTATAATATGTGTGTAGTTTTAATTTTATCTGAACATTGCCCTAATCTAAACTTTAAACATCCAATAGGACCTTAGTTTATCAATGTATAAGTTGCGTACTTGTCAGCTTATTTTTAGTAAACGAAAATTGATTGAAAAATTAATTGATTTCCGGAATAGGTTGCTATAGCATCCTGCAAAATGAACGCCTTGCTCTTTCCTTATAATACATCTATTCCGCATTCGTTTGAAGACCTCATTTCTTTTTTAGATTTAGAAATGAGTTTAAGTGAAAGTTTCCGAGATGCAGCTAAGTGTAGGAACGACTTCATTTTCTTAGTCTCGGCATATGAGGTTCCCCTTAAGCTAACCCCGAAAGGTAGCCACTGGTAAACAAAGTTTATACGACTTCATTTAATGATCTAAGACTCGGCCGACTAAGGCTTCCTTAATAATTATTTACGCTAATCTTGATAAGAAGTGTTAGCAATTCTATTTTCTTATCCTCGGCATATGAGGGCGGTTGGCCAGTCCCCTCCCTCGCCGTCTCATCTCTAACCCAGTGTACGGTCAGTGTACTCATTATAGCTGAGTTGCCTAGTGGCATCAATGCAATGGCATGCTTGGAATATCTTTCAAGTTTCAACCATCTGGCGGGATTTGAACCCCGGACCACTTGGTTTATAGTCCAGCAGACTATACTATCCAGCGCGCTAACCACTAGACTACTATCACGCAGGACTCTTATTGTGAAAAACACAAAATGCACAATGTAGATGTTCACATTTTGAAATGCAGAGTACACCTAGTAATACATCATTTAATTCTAACAGATCATTCTTACAGCGCCAACTTATCAGGCGCCATAAAATATGTCAATAAATAGTTGCCTAAAAGTCGTAAGCAGAATCATCATTATAATCATCGTCGTCGTCATCATCATCATCATCGTCATCATCATTATCGTCGTCGTCATCGCCATCGTCCTCATCATCATCATAGTCATCATTATAAACATCGTCGTCGTCATCATCATCGTCATCATCGACATTATCGTCATAATCATCATCATAATTATTAAACATCGTCATCATCATAAAACAGAAGGGAGAAAGAAATACTAAGGGTGGGGCAGACGATAAAGACAGGAGAAGGATGGTACTGTATAATAGTAATAATAATAACAACCATAATAATAATAAAAATAATAATAAAAATAACAATAACAATACTAATAGCAATAACAAATACAGTAACAATAACAATAACAATAACAATAACAATAACAATAACAATAACAATAACAATAACAACAATAATAATAATAATAATAAGAATAATAATAATAATAATAATAATAATAATAATAATAATAATAATAATAATAATAATAATAACCACTACACAGATTCATCGCCTCACAATTTCATCTAATAATAATAGGTCAATAATAATAATAATAATAATAATAATAATAATAATAATAATAATAATAATAATAATAATAATAATAATAATAATAATAATAATAATAATAATAATAATAATAATAATAATAATAATAATAATAATAATAATATTAATAATATTAATAATATTAATAATATTAACAATAACAATAACAATAACAATAACAATAACAATAACAATAACAATAATAATAATAATAATAATAATAATAATAATAATAATAATAATAACGATAACGATAACGATAACAATAACAATATTAATAATAATAATAATAATAATAATAATAATAATAAAAATAATAATAATAATAACAATAACAATAACAATAACAATAATAATAAACAATAGCAATAATAACAATGTCGACCTTGCATCAGAGAGAGAGACATATTTAACGACATCTTGTGGAAGCCTGAACCACGTGGTCCGTTGAAGTCATTACACAACCAGTCCGAGTCAGGGCGAATGGAGGGAAATAGTAGTGCGACGGTTTCTCAAAGATCCAGTGCGATTTACCACGACGTCTGAGCAGCGCGCCGTAAACCGCATCGGGTCGAGACAGAATCGTGTCAACAGGGTCACCATAAATAAAGCGATTTGCTCGGCGAGAGGGAAAGCAGATAACCCAGAGGATCCGGTGAACCCGGTCCGTGTAAACCGCCGTTTTTATGTCGGGTTAATCCGGGTCCTGCGCGGAAAGCGACGCCTGGTGACGAGTCTTCGGACGTCCGCAGACGATTAACGACGGCGAGTTGGATGCGTTGGCCGAACGTGGCTCAGCCGTCGTTGACGGTGGAGACGTGCTTTGGACGTGCAGCGTCTGTGGACGGCGCGCCGTGCGGCACGTTTATTACACGTCGCAATGGAACGCCGTGTCTTTCGTAATTTCGCTGGTAAAGGAGGTGGAGTGTGTGTGAGAGAGAGCGGTGGAGTTGAATCTGGCTCTCGGGAGTACGGAAGATTTCTGAAAAGGAAGGATAAAATTTGAATATTTAGATGAATGGATGGGTGGGTGAGTTGGTGGGTGATGGGTGGGTGGATGGATGGATGGATGGATGGATGGATGGATGGATGGATGGATGGATGGATGGATGGATGGATGGATGGATGGATGGACGGATGGATGGATGGATGGATGGCTCAATGGATGGGTGAGTGGATCAAAGGACCGATGGATGAATGAATGATTGGTGACTAACTAGATGGCAGAATAGACTGATGTATCAATGGATGAATGAATGGTTGTGCGAAAGAATGATTGATGATTGGATGAATAAATGAGTACATAAGCAGATGAATGGTTGGATGGATGGATGAATAGATAATTCATTCTGAAAATTTATATAGCGCCTCTTCAAGAGACCTACTCAGAGGCGCTCTCTGCGCTAGCCTATTTTGATGTTAAGTGTCAACACGAACGAAAATATTACATCTGTTAGCAAAACAATGCACTGTATAAGCAGGAACAGTCACCAGTGGTGGGCCCACGCATACACGTGGAACCAAGAAACGGATTCCCGTCAACAGCTGAATATGGTTCGGAGTCTCTGAGCCAAGTTTCATCGATAGAGTAGAGCAGCCACAGGTGACGGCGCTCGCATGTAGGCCTATGGACTCTAATCAGGGCTCACAAACAGTGGTGACCAGATGATTTTGGCTCTTTATGATTCAATAAATCAACTTGAATAAAAGTATCTACAAAATCGTTAATGACCACAAATACAATTACTTTTAATCTCATTTTAACCTGTACTTTAATCTGGACACTAACTTTATACCTGTTTAGACGATTACTCAATTTTATCTTAACTTCTCGACACTGTTATTACCTCTATTGTCACTGATTGCGGTTTGTCACTCAGGTTTCAATAAACGAATATATAATTATATATACTTTACTGCTGGTTATCAGCAGATCAGGCACTTCATAAATTCAGGATGACAACTATTACGTGGAGTCTAACCGTGGTCTTGGAGCTTCACCGTCATCACCTCACCACTACACCAATGTAGACGCAGGCGGAGAAAGCCATCAGGAAGAGAGGTCGAACCGGGCTCGGGAAGAGCGAATTTTCACCACTAGGCAAACTGTATTTCTCTGCATCTATGCCGGGCAGATCTGAAATCAATCGAACAGAAGTTTAATCAATTAATTCAAGAACGATTAATCAGTAATTTAAGGAGTTGATAGGTCTATAAATTGAACAGTGATTGATGGGTGGATGAATTGGTATAGAGTCAACGATTGGGCGCTTAATGATCAGTGAATGAGTAAGCGAGTGAGTAAGTGGTTGAGTGAGTGTGTGTGAGTGAGTTAGTGAATGAGTGAGTGAGCGAGCGAATTGAGTCAGCAAAGCAAGCGAGCTCGCGGGCGAATGAGTGGGCAAGTGGACGAGCGGGTGGGTGAGTGAATGAGCTAGTGAGTGAGTGATCCAGCAAGCGAGCAAACGAGTGAGTGAGCGAGTGGGGTGAGTGAGGTTGAGCAAGTGGATGTGTGAGTGAGGAGTAAGGGTGAGCAAGTGGGTGATTGAGTTAGGAGTAATGGTGAGCGAGTGGTTGAG
Organism: Aporrectodea caliginosa; assembly: GCA_020284085.1. Taxonomy (NCBI): domain Eukaryota; kingdom Metazoa; phylum Annelida; class Clitellata; order Crassiclitellata; family Lumbricidae; genus Aporrectodea; species Aporrectodea caliginosa. The sequence continues at coordinate 61,962 of JACEVL010001020.1, forward strand.
GGAGTGGGGCGTGACAGTGAACGAGTGGGTGAGTGAGTGAAGAATGATGAGCAAGGGTGAGCAAGTGGATGAGAGCGGAGTAAGGTGAGCGAGTGGGTCAGTGAGTGAGTAGTAAGGGTGAGCAAGTGGTTGAGTGAGCGAGCGAGTAGTGTGGGGGAGAAAGTGAATGAGTGAGGAGTGAGTGAGGAATGAGCTGGTGTGTCTGTCAATCACTCAGTCATACACGTATTAGATTGAATTGTATTTCTACCAATTAGAACAAAACTGCCGCAATCCGGTGCAATCTTAGTTCATCGTAAATTCCAATTCTGGATGAAATACTGACTACATTAACCAATTAAGCGGTCGACTGATTAGCCAATTAACTAATTACGGCACAAAGAGAACCGCTGATTCATATTCAATGCATTTGTCAATCAAACAATCAAATCGAGCAATCAAAGGCTCATGATGGTCGCAGGGAAAGAGTCGACTATAGTCACCACTGGGTTTGCAATTCGATCCCTTCCAATTAGTCTCCTTTGGAATTATTATTCCTTGCCAAAGTCACACACAATGCAACTGTTATTAATGAGTCATTAATTTTTGTTTTAGTTAATTAATGTCGTGCGCGACATTCAACTGGTTAAAGATGTTGAAATGTCAGTCGGAAAGGTTGAAGTTCAAAGTTCAAACCTCGTATTTTGTGGAGAAATTTATTTCGAGACTTCGGCTCTACCTACACCCCTATAGAGAAACACCCTCGTATAATGCCATTAGGAATCTAAGGCGACAAGGGAGCGGGCTGGCCACCCGCCCTCGTATGCCGCGGCTCAGCAAATAAAGTCGTGAAAACTTATACCCATGGCTGCCACATATGCCAAGGCTAAGAAAATGGTTCCGTGTCGATAATCCGACATTAATCCGACATAATAGCGCTCTAAATTAATTATTCGTCCATTGTAGCATATAGTTTGAGCATCAATGCAACTTCTACTTAGACTGATTTTTTTCATCAATCCAGCATCCACTTATACTATAAAAGGGTTTTATATATCCAACTTCTACTTATGCTATAACATTTTTCATCCTTTCAACTTCTATATAGGCCTAAGCAAGGATTATTTTCATCAAGCCAACTTCTACTTATATAGGCAAGAATTCTTTTCATCTATCCAACTTCTCTTTAAGCAAGAACTCTTTTCATCAATTCAACTTCTACAACTTTCGGACTATCGAACCTGCGGACTATCGGACCTTCGGACTATTGACATGTCACCAAGAAAATAACTGCCTCGACGGGTACCTATACTTCCTACCCATGGCTGCCTCATATGCGGGAGCTAAGAAAATGACGTCGCCAACATTTCCTATTCAAGGCTGTCTCTGAGGGTACCTACATTTGGCGCAGATGTGTATATTTTCGTTGGTCTTGCATCGGTGGCAGACCAAACCACGCGAACAATACTTCCTTTCGTTGATCTCATCACAGCGAGATCTCAACGGGAGCTCCAACGTAGCTACAACATTGCAAGCACAATAATATACCAGTCGATAGATAAATAATTTCGTGAAATGAATAAACGTGCATGCGTATGTTAGGCAGTGTACTGAATGTCTTACCGATTGGTAAAGCATTTTAGCTATGCACGGTAAAGTAAGGGAGGTCTTACCACTTGGTAAGGTATGTTAGATTGTTCATTTATTCATTCAGAGGACCTACAGGAGCGACCTTCCAAGGTACATACTCAGAGGTAGATTAGGTAAGGAAGGTCTTACCGCTTGTTAGGCCCAACTTTTATAGTGACTTCATTTCTAATATTTTTTTCAAAAGATCTTCTCTTTTCATATCCATATATATATATATATATATATATATATATATATATATATATATATATATATACTTTCTTTTTTATATTCCATAAATAGGTGGGGAAGCTGGAAGCCCCTCGGCTTAATAAGAGAATTTTGGCATGACGATCCTGTGATCAGCCGCTCAACCAGGTGTGTGTTCATCAACAGGTAATAATCGCTAGAGGACAGGTAGCGCAGGTGATGCCTCCGACACGTGCTCTCATGATGATCGGAGTCAAATAATTATTCCTCTTAGGTAAGGGATGTCTTGGTAAGGTAAGCAATGTATGTTATAAGGTAAGGGAGAATTTTCTGTTTGGTTAGGTATGACTGAGGTCAGAGAGGCCTAACCATTTGGCAAAGGAAGTCTTACCACTAAGTAAAGTATGCAAGGTACGTTACGTGAGGAAAGGGAGGTCATGCCACAGTCCTCAGATTAATATTATGAACCAGTTTTTGCAAGGTCAGACAAGGTAAGGTAAGGTGCGGTAAGACAACTGTATAAAAACAGGATATATATGTAATGTAATGTAACTGAACATTTATATAGCGCCCCTTCAAGATATCTAATCAGAGGCGCTCTCTGCGCTAGCCTAGGCAATATCATGCTAAATGTAATTACGAACGCATATTATACATCAGTAAGCAAAACAATGCACAGTAAGCTGAAAGAGTCACCAGTGGTGGGCCCACGCACACACGAGGAACCAACAAACGGATTCCCGTCTACAGCTGAAGATGACATGGATGTTCAATATAAATAAATATATATATATCAATCAATCAATCAATCAATCAATCAATCAATCAAATCTCTTTTATTGAAGCCAAATGAAAACACATAACATTTTTCAACATAAAGTATCAGGATTGGCCGCAAGAGGAGTCCCAAAAGGGATCAAGATCCCGCTAACTAGGGACACCTAGAACAACATTTCAGAAATATGAATTAGCTAAATCCCTGATAAACAGTGCAACATCAAGTTTCGTACAGCAATGCAAATAGTATAGTACATATTACACAGTAAATGATTAACTCAATTCAAAACACTATAGATGAAAATATATAAAATATATACATATAGGCCTATATATATATTATAATGACGGTCATTAAATCTCCTAAACTCAATGCATCTTTCGCATAGGTTACCATACACGTCCTTCAGAGTTGTAAAGCAACTTGACCATGCACCTACCTCCGATTTTGGCACATTTGGTATTTCCGGCGACGGACTTATATCCGGTGGGGCATGCGCACTGTTCGTCGACGCAGACTGCCCCTCCTTCGCAGTCGTAGTCTCGTCTGCAACCCATCTCCCAGATGTGCACTGCAAGTAGATACAGCACTGATTGTCGCCATAGAAGAGAGTGCCATTTTAACGACTTATAGTGGTGCCGTCATATGGGTGTATTGATTAGATAAAATAATTAATTTCTAAGATTACACTGCAATTCTAAACTGCGTCCTCTTCGATCCTCTGATCGGCTTGACCTTTTTGTTCCCCGTGTCAGGACTGCGATGGCTCAATCCAGATCCTTCCCCCGCATAGGTACTTCTCTGTGGAATGGACTTCCTCCACCGGTTCGCTCTGCCATTCTTTCTGGTAGTCTCTCCTCAGCTTTTTCTAAACTAAAATCCTTCCTTTTCCCTCGGGTTGCTCGCACTGGGAGCGCTTCTGAAAGGCTTTTGCTGTGAGAAGCGCTTTATAAATAGCCAAATACAAATACAATACAATACAGAGTCAGTCGTATTATTATGGCGTCTTTGTAAAGACGTATAAATGTGAAGAAGAATGCAAAGCAGAACGTGAAGAAAATTGTGAAGAATGTGCAGAAGGACGTGTGAAAGAATTCAAAGAGGAGTGTGAAGAGAAATGTGAAGAGTAAAGATTGCAATGAACCATGCAAAGAAGAATGCAGAAGTCAAGAATGTTAAGGAGAAGGAGAAGTAGAAGAGGCAGAGAAAGAGAAAGAGAAAGAGAAAGAGGAAGAGGAAGAGGAAGGGGAAGGGAAGGGGAAGGGAAGGGAAGGGAAAGGAGAAGTAGAAGAGGCAGAGAAAGAGAAAGAGAAAGAGAAAAAGAAAGAGAAAGAGGAAGGGGAAGAGGAAGAGGAAGAGGAAGAGGAAGGGAAGGGGAAGGGAAGGGAAGGAAAGGAGAAGTAGAAGAGGCAGAGAAAGAGAAAGAGAAAGAGAAAGAGAAAGAGAAAGAGAAAGAGGAAGAGGAAGAGGAAGAGGAAGGGGAAGGAGAAGGGAAGGGAAGGAAAGGGGAAGGGAAGGGAAGGGAAGGGAAAGGAGAAGTAGAAGAGGCAGAGAAAGAGAAAGAGAAAGAGAAAAAGAAAGAGAAAGAGGAAGGGAAGGGGAAGGGGAAGGGGAAGGGAAGGAAGGAAGGGAAGGAAGGGAAGGGGAAGGGAAGGGGAAGGGGAAGGGGAAGGGGAAGGGAAGGGGAAGGGGAAGGGGAAGGGGAAGGGAAGGGGAAGGGGAAAAAGGAAGAGGAAGAGGAAAGGACGAAGAAGAGAAGAAGAAGAAAGAAGAGGAAGAAGTGTGGATGGGGTATATAGACGTACATCTTCGGCAGGTCCTCCTGTCCTCTTTGTATCCGTCCTTGCACTGACAGAATCCTCTCCTTGAACACTCGACCTCTCGCTCCGCCAAACCATAGGCTGCCAAAACACATACACAAATTCATTCATTCATTGAGAGGAATTATATAACGCAAAACCTACTCAGAGGCGCTCCAAACACAGGAACTGACAACTTTCAATGCCATCCGAGCGCCTACGAGAAGCTATCTGGGAAAGCATATTGTAATAATTAGGCTACTCAATCAATCAATCAATCAAAATTTATATATTGTAGTTGCAAACTTGCAATAACGACAATTTCTACAGCATGGACAGTAGCAGACCACTTCTAGGATGCTTACATATTGTATGGCATTGCATAATTGTATTCAAGCATTTATACGGCGCCTCTAGAAGGGTGAACCGTTCAGAGGCACTCCCAGTGCGCAAGACCACGAGAGAAGAAATAGGTTTTGAGAAAAGCAAAGGATGAGGAGGGTTACCAGCTAGAATTTGAAAACAAGTAGATGGAGAGAGCGCATTCCAAAGAGAGGGACCAATTGAGGTAAAGGACCGGGGACTGAGCCATAGCTGTTCTAGTACGAGGAACTAGAAGATCAAGTCTGTTTGAAGAGCGAAGTGGTCGATGCGATGAGGCTGAATGAGGCCGGAGTAATACATCAGCTAGATATTTTGGGGCAAGACCCCGTTGTGCCTCTAAGACCAGAATAAGGATTTTGAATTTAACGCGTGCAGAGAGAGGAAGCCAGTGCAGTTGTTCAAACACGAAGTTAGAAATGTCAGAGTATCACAATGGTACTTTCTGCCTCTCTATGAAGACGGGCAGCCATTGGACCACTTACGCGTAACCGGTCGCCACCGCCTTTAAAAATGGTGGTGACAGACAGTTATTGCCACCTGCATCATGCATTGTTCTGCATTGTATTGCTTTGTAATGTCTTTATAGGTTTCTGTATATGGACCTTCTGTCTTATGGTCTTGTGAGCACGTCTGGACTTTTGGAAGGAGGACAATATCAAAATTAAGGTATCCGGACATTTCCCCCGGACATTTCCCCGGACATTTCCCCCCGGACATTTCCCCCTAGGACATTTCCCCCCGGACATTTCCCCCCTGATCA
>JACEVL010001020.1:72500-117500 GCA_020284085.1 Aporrectodea caliginosa
AGGACGATATATATGGCAAAGGATGCGGTAGAAATGTCCAGTTGCATTTGCACACTGTAACTTTCATTGACCACTCTCTCCCTGCATGCCTCACTGTCAGCTCTGCTTGTACAATATATGCAGTGGTTGGCTGTCTACAGCTTGATATGGATATGGTTAGTCTGCCTGCCTCTTGTCTTTGAGCTACAACATCTGCAGAGATGCATACTTAGATGGTATATTCCCAATGGTTGTCAGTGTGTGACAGTGTTTGTGTGTGCGTGGTGTGTGCTTGTGTGAGCATAATAGGCCTACTTGTTGTTAGATTCATGCACTAAAATAGAGGCAAAGATTGATTCACACTTTCTTTTGAAAACAATGGAATAAAAATATTTCTGAATAAATATACACACGGCCGCCAATACAATACAATTAGACCATATACGTCCACGGCCGCCAATCCTCCCTCTTACGGCCGCATGCGGCCGTACGGCCGCAGGTTGCGCACCCCTGATATAAGGGAACTGCTAAATGAAACAGTTAGGAACAAACTGTTAAATGAAGAACTTAATAGCACACTGCCATATTAAGAGCAATATTTAATTATAGCAATAATTAGGTGAGCAGAGAAGGAGATATGCAGACATACAAACACTAACAAGCAGAAACACAGACACACAAATACAAACAGAAAAACAGACAGACATTCAGACATACCGACATTCTCACTGCGCATTTATTAAGAGTCACTATATAACGACCAAGCATCAGTTGATGGCACTGAGCAATTGTGAGTGAAGGACTTGCTCAAGATTTCTACACAGTAACCGTCTCAGAGGAGGAGGCTCGAACCCGTACTTTCCGCGTTACAAGGCGAGAGCTCTAGCCAATCGGTTACCGTGTCCGCTCAAACAGACAGACAGAACGACAGACAGGCGTACAGACAGACAGACAGACATGCATATAGACATACAGACAGACAGACAGACAGACATGCAGACACAGACAGACATACATAGACAGACAGACAGACAGACAGACTGTCATTTTCAATGCTCTTGCTTGGCTGCAAGACAATGCAATTCACCATAGGCGCCCTTTTGTTAGGCCTCGACTCAGGTAAAGCGTTTGATTATACAGGGTGGTCACAGAAATATGATTTCAAAATTCCCTGAGTTTTCCAGGTTTTCCGGAGTCACTTTTTTATTTTTCCAGAGCACATTTGAATCAATTTCTATTATATACAGGCCTAAAGATTACAAGTTACAAAAATTTCAGCGGCCTCCTCTTCTTATAGCTGCACATTTCAACTTTTTTCTTTTTTACATTGTTTTTTCTCATAATAGTTCAGATCAATTATTCAACACAAAAATATCGAAACATTACTATGTTCAGTTAATTTAGAGCACATCTTTTCAGATGCAAATGCAATCACTAGAGTTCAAGTCAGAAACTTAATGCCAATGGGCGGAGTTGGGAGCACCTCTGAGTAGACTAGAGGTCTGCGGGTACAGCGTTTTTCCTACCCGACCCGTACCCGTAACCCATAAACGTTACCCGTACCCGTACCCGACCCGTACTCAAAATTACTACCCGATCCGACCCGTACCCGCGGGTATACCCGTACCAGTACCGTACCCGCCGTTTATTAGTTGGCCTTCCATTTACCCAGACTCGACCAGGTCAATAGGCTCAATAGTGATCATGTAGTAGAAATAATAATAGGCTGATATGGTGGTGATGCTGCTGTTGCTGATGATGATGATTATAATGCTACTGCTGATGATGATAATGATGATGTTGTTGATGATGATGATGATGATGATGATGATGATGATGATGATGATGATAGTAGTAGTAGTAGTAGTAGTAGTAGTAGCAGCAGCAGCAGCAGCAGCAGCAGTAACAGCAGCAGTAGTTGTATTAGTGGCACTTTGTAACTGTAATTTGGACATCTTTCAAGGAATGTCAAGTTCACTAAGACGCACGGACATAGGTCATCACGAGGATTATGGTACTTAGACATAATACCGCCAGTTATAGTAAGTCTTTGTACTCAGTAGTACACGTGACCCCAAAATTTCATATCGGTACGGGTAAAACCGGGTATACCCGTACCCGTGATGCTTCTACCCGTACCCGACCCGACCCGTGAAATGCTTACCCGACCCGTACCCAACCCGCGGGTACGGGTCGGGTACGGGTAAACCCGCGGGTACGGGTATACCCGCAGTCCCCTAGAGTAGACCCCTTGAAGAGGCGCTATAAGAACCCCCGAGTGAACAATATGTATTGTGAATGCACCTAATTGAAACTACTTTGCCCCTATGTAGACTAGTCCAATTTCTTTAACTCCTTCATCTCATGCTCAAGGCTTAACACAGCACTTCCTGGATCTCCAGTCAGCTTGGCTTTCTTCACTTTGAGATCTTTGCTGCACAGGTAATTAAATAATAACATACTGGGACTTGTTGTAATGAACAATGCTGAAATCTCTGTCAACGGTGTTAGCAAGACCTTCAGCAATGTTATATACTCGCACTCTGCTACTAAGCAATCATAGACCTCCTAATTTCTTGCACAAAGAAATCACGCCAAATCAGGCGCTAAATAATCGATCTGAACAAATTCCCTGAGTGATGGAGGAATTCCCTGAGTTTTCCCTGAGTTTTCCAGAGTTAAGAAATTCCCTGAGTTTTCCCTGTTTTCCAGAGTTGTGGCCACCCTGTTATAGACTGCCACAACAAAGATGATTAATTAATAATAATATTAGTTTATTAATTCAAACTGACATGTATACGCAGTAACACTAGATGATATAGTAGTACCAGATGATAACAAGTTTAACAGGAGTCGAATTTAACTGTATGACAGTCTGCAAGGCGCCTATCTGTCCTACTGCTCATTTTACAGTCGCCTCTAGGGAGTGGAATGCTGAGTCAACCTTAAGGGGCTAGCGTTTATCAAACTCGCGTCCTTTTGACCTTCGTGCCAGCGTGTTACAATTCAGCCATCTCCCCGCGTCGCCCTCCTCCTTTATCCAGGCTTGGTACTGACACCAGCCGAGTACAAGTCAGTGGCGGAGATAGCTACAGCGTTAGATAACACTTCTTGTGTTTCAAAGACAAAGAAACATAAAAGACGGAAGACAAAGGTAAGAAAGGAACATATATTACGTGGATTTTGATCCGCGAAAATTACCTCTGACGCAAGTACAGCCTTTGAAGTGAATTCAAAGCGCGTAAATGTTATTGTGAGCGAAATTATTGTCCGCGAAATGCCAGACACCTCGGAGCGGCCGCCAACGTGGATCAAAGACACCCAGCGATTATAATTAGCGTGCCCGTAATTAAGACCACGGAACGGAAGAGAGAGCTGTGACGCAGATGAAAAACACCGTAAGGCATTGTGTAGAAAAATCTGAGACCGCTCTAATTAATCCACGTTGATACTTGAGAGAGCATCGTGTGAACTGCAGTGTACGGTTCTGATGTTTCTTGTATGATGCCGTGTTTTGCAGTGAATGTCGTCTCAGTGGGTGGATAACTGGCTAAAGATGTGTCTGGTCATGGGTGTGACGCCCAGGTGAAAATAATAGCACGTGTAGTGCCTGTGTGAGGTCTCTACCGGCGATATAAAAAGCCATACAAATGCACACTTGCATACCTGTCACACATACAACTCCGCCACTGCTCTTACTCAGGAGTGACAGTCCCAAGCCTGGATGAAGGAGGAGGGCGACGCTAGTGATCTTTGTTATCACACAGTGTTGTTAAACTGAAACTACTACTATACTACTGTCATACGTACAGACCTATGGACATACGTATGCTAATCGATTAGATTCTAATCCATTAGCTAGTCTATTAGACAAACCGCTAATTCTAATTATAATCGATTTGCTGAAACATTTTACTAATTCTAATTCTAATCGACTAGCAAATATCAGTAGCCAATTCTAATTCTAATCAATTAGCAATTTAACCAATCGATCAGGCAAACAGCTATTTCTAATCGATTAGCTACAAGATTTTGCTAATTCTAATCGATATGCAAATTTCAGTGACTAAATATAATTCTAATCGATTAGCAATTTAACTAATCCTGTCCATCTCTGGTTTGCGCCGGCCTCATTCAGCATCGTTCAATCCGCTCCTTAGCCAGACTTGGTCTTCTAGTTCTTCATACTAGAACAGCTTTGGCTCAGTCCCGATCATTTACCTCAATTGGTCCCTCTCTTATGGAATGCTCTGTCTCCATCTACTCGCTCTCAAATTCTAGCTGGTAACTCCTTTGCTTTTCTCAAAACCTATTTCATCTCTCGTAACATTGCACACAGGGAGCGCCTCTTAACGGTTCACTCTACTATAGGTGCTTTATAAATGTTTCAATACAATACAATGCAATACAATACAATACAATACAATGCATGCATACACGTACAAATACACATACATACATGCATGCACGCATACGCCTGTAGGGGAGGGGGCAAGAGCAGGAGATGAAGAAGAGACAGCAAGCGGAAAGGATAGTCAGAAAGTGGAATAAAAGAATAGAGGACCGTATACGAGGGAGGACGAGAGGCGACATGGAAGAAGGATTAGAGAAGCAGGAACAGAGAGAAACGAGGATGAAGAAGAGAAGGAGGAGTAGGAATAGTTAGAGAATAATAATAACAATATTTGTTTATTAATTCAAACTGACAAGCACGCAGTAAGATTACATGACATAGTAATAACAGATGATAACAAGTTTAACAGGAGTCGAATTTAACTGCATGACATCCAGCAATCTGTCCATCTGTCCTACTGCTCATTTCATCAACTTTTCCTAGGGAATGGAAGGGTGAGTCAACCTCATGGGGCTAGCGGGTGTCAAACCGGCGTTCTTCTGATCTTCGTGCCAGCGTGTTACCATTCAACCATCTCTCTGATGATGAGGATAATATAGAGGAGGAACCGTAGAAGGAAGAATAGGAAGAGGATGAAGAAAAGAGGAGGAGAGGAAAAGGAAAAGAGAAGAAAAGGAAAAGGAGAAGGAGGAAATGGAAAAAGAGAAGGAGAAGGAGAAGTTAGAGGAAGAGAAGGAAAGGAGAAGGAGAAGGAGAAGAAGGAGAAGGAGAAGAAGAAGGAGAAGGAGGAGGAGAAGAAGGAGGAGGAAAGTAGAGAGGAGGAGGAGAAGGAGGAAATGGAAATGGAAAGGAAAAGGAAAAGGAGAATGAGAAGGAGGAGAAGAAGTAGGAGGAGGAGAAGGAAGGAAGGAGGGAAAAGAGAAGGAGGAGGAAAGAAGGAGAAGGAGAAGAAGGAGGAGTAGGAGAAGGAGAAACAGGAGGAGAAGGAGGACGAGGAAGAGGATACTGAACAGGAGGAACACAGATACTGGTCGACTGGCTAATCGATGGTTGCCCTGGCTAATTAGCCACCAGTACCAGTTGCTCTAAATTTCGAGACCATTAGACGCCATCTGTGGTAATTACCGGCGGCTTATGGCTCTTTTTAAGGCCGACGCCACGTCCATCCGCCCAGCCAGGGCTGACCGACCGACCGACCGACCGACCGGCCACTCGCTTCTTCCTCTACCTTCTTCTCGTGATCCTTCCTATAGTCTTCCGATCTTCCAAGCCGCTCCTTTCCCCGCTACATCGAATTCTCCACGAGCTCCGCTTCCCAATGCGTCAAGAGGCGAATATTTATTGGCGCATAGGATATGAACTTAGCGTCCTAGACTACATACAACGATAGGAGGCCATCATTTAATACCACATAGGACCATACCATCTAATACCACATGCGATGATTATACAGAGGAAATAGGAGACCTTCATTTAATATCACATAGGAGACCATACAATCTAATACCATATAGGAGACCATTCCTTCTAAGACATACATACATTGACACACAGAGACATGGAGGGGAAGAAGCACACGCATAAGACACGCACACACACATTGTTACACAGTGACACAAGCACGCAGATTACAGCAAACTGACGGAAAGACACACGCACCTGATGACTGGCGAAACTGGACGTACGAATCTGCCTAGAGGCAGCTTCATAAATATTAAAACAGATAGGAAACCATACCATACAGTGCAATACCTGTGACTTACCTCGTAAACAACGCCCACTGGCGTGCGTTACGTGTGTGCGGGGGTCGCACATAGCACTGGCCCGTGCTGCATCCATCGTAGAGCCACCAGCAGACCATGTCATACCTGGTCCATCGCAGTCACCGTTTAAGGTACACGGACGCGTCTGGGTCTTGTAGTTCGTCTAATACAACAGAGAAGAATTGGCCTAAGACAACGCAGGCAATAACAATTTAATTACCAATAGGACGGATTAACAATAGACGGATTAAAAATCACACGGAGAGAATAGGAGGCCATAGCTGACCATACCATTTAATAATATGATACTACGTAATATTTAAATTCATTATGATATCAAGCCAGGTCAGACCATACCGTCTAACATGGCATTCAATCATACCACAGGATTTACAATTTTACCATACCACACATTCACCTACATAAACATTGACTGCACACCTACACACACAGCACATACACATACATACATACACACACACATACATACCAAGTTACCAACACACACACACACACACACACACACATATACATACGCACCTGCACACATGCACACATACATATATATATATATTACATATATATGCCGGGTACTGTACAATGCAATACGGAAGCTTCGCGGTGGTCCGCCCTCATATATAATGTACATTGAACGTACATTTTGGCATACTGTTAGGCGCCCACTCATTCTACATACTGCCCCTAGGGAGTGGAAAGCTGAGTCGACCGACTTAGAGGTGGCTACGGATATCGGACCGAGTCTTTCAAGATCTACATATTATTATCAAACAATAGTATACCATTAAACTATTACCATCCATATGCTACATATACGCTTACATATATCGGGGTATATCATATACCTTCATACCTACATGCATATCATACATACATACATACATACATACATACATACATACATACATACATAGGCATACATACATACATACATAGCGTGGTGCACTGCTCAATACAGAAGCTTATGCTTATGTCGGCCATAGCATGGCAAACAATAGCGCACACGAAGGCATCTTGAGCTCCTCATCTTCCTCTGTTTCGCATGGCATAACACAGCACAGCATAGCATAGCACAGCATAGCATAGCACAGCACAGCATAGCACAACATTACACCAACAATACAATACACTACCCAACATACACCATTACGCTTAATAATTTTTAAACTCAGCTCTGCCATCCCACCCAAACCCGAGTTTAGCCCTGCCAACCATTACGTCCCTCTCCCTTAAACATTCCCTTGTGCTCTCCTGGGTACACCATCAGCATAGCACACCATAGCATAGCATAGCACAGCTCTAGCCTAGCAAACCACAACACAATACAACACAGACACACACAATGGACAACACACACACACACACACACACACACACACACGCACGCACACACACACACACACACACACACACAAACACACACGAACGCACACACACACACAAACACACACGAACGCACACACACACACAAACACACACTATTTTACCATACACCATTACGCCTAAGCTTTTCCTTGGCTTTGCCATTCCACCCAAACCCGATTTTCGCCCCACTCACAATAATTATTACGCCCGTCTCCATTCCTCTGCGTACACGGTAATTTTTCATGGCTTACTTAATGGAAACCCTGGTACAAACGGAAAACAAAAGACTTTAATCCAGTCAGCGAATCAGTTCCTAATCGTATTCCGTAAAAATATCCAATATATTCCTTGTTTCCGCCAATAATTTCTCCATTTCTTCCTTCCTCGTCGCCAGGGTGAGAAACAATTTGCAAACTGCAGCCGGAAGCTACACGGTGCGCTGCATTCTGGCCTCGGCTACCTCTTTTGTCCGCGTCATGGCCGCGCGCTTTATCCGATATCGCGTCCGTGGAATAAATAAACAACACTGAGCTGGATACATGAAAATGTTGGAGTGCAATTGCGCGGTGTTGGTTGGCACTCAGTTACCAATCACCAGTGCTACGACTCTCCATTTTCAGAAATAATAATAACAATAAATAATAGTAATAACGACAATTTATATGGCGCCGTAACGCGGCCATAACGCTATAAGGGTGCCTCACAAACAATTAGCAAGCGGGATAGTAGTAGTAAGCTTAGTTTCAGTTTAACGACACTGTGTGATAACAAAGATCATTAGCGTCGCCCTCCTACAACATCCTCCTTTATCCAGGCTTGGGACTGGCACTGTCAGAGTGCAAACAGTGGCGGAGTTCAAGCGGAATAAGCCTTAGAAAATAAATTTGTTTTGAGCTGAGATTTGAAGGAGTCTAGAGAGTCGGCCAATGATAATCCGAAGATCTTCGAAAAAATTCTCAAGGCTGGCCAAAAGTGTACCAAGAATCCAAGTTTCTGAAAAGGAAAAGGTTGTGATGAAATACGAAATGCGTTTTAACAATCACAATAATTGTTTTAAAAAAATGCCGATCTAAGAACTGGCAAAGAAAAACCGGAACATAACACTGAATTAAAAAATTGCAATGTTTACAAGTTACAATAATAGTAAACAAACGTCTTTCAGACGGTGACCCGTCAGAACGGCCCAGGACAAAACGGCCCCGACAAAAACGGCCCCGACAATTGGGCCCCGACAAAACGGCCCCGACAAAACAAACCCCCGTCAAAATGGCCTCGATTAAAACAGCCCCGTCAAATCGGCCCCCGTCAAATCGGCCCCCGTCAAATCGGCCCCGTCAGCATCGGCCCCCGTCAAAGCGGCATGGCCCCGTTAAATAGCACGGCTCCCGTCAAATCGGCCCCGTCAAATCGGCCCCCGTCATATCGGCCCCGTCAAATCGGCCCCGTCATATCGGCCCCCGGTCATATCGGCCTCAGTCACACCGGCCCCTCACAAAATATTCCATGTCCTAAGTACTTTTAAGTTGGATTGATGAAAAGAATTATTTGCGTAAACAGAACTCGGATTGGTAAAACCGTACGGTTGTTTACGTTGCCAAATTATTTTATGTGGTCAGTTTAAAGTGGAAGTTGAATTGCTGAAAATAATGTTGGCGTTAAAATGGAAGTTGGATTTATGAAAAATAATTCGTTGCGTAAATAGAAGTTGGTTCTATGATAGTTGTCATTGAAAGCATTTATATGATTAAATACGCCAACCTTTAGCATTAGACTATGATCCCCGCAATCCATTGCCCAGCTGAACCGTCGCTTGAGGCCTCGTAACCTCGTTTCAGTCGTTTGAGTCATTTCAACATAGTTTGTCAGCTTAAGCTTAAAAGTACTTGCAACATTGGATATTTTGTATGGGGCCGATATGACTGGGGCCGATTTGACGGGGGCCGATTTGACGGGGGCCGATTTGACGGGGGCCGATATGACGGGGGCCGATTTGACGGAGGCCGATTTGACGGGGGCCGATTTGACGGGGGCCGATTTGACGGGGCTGTTTTGTCGAGGCCATTTTGACGGGGGCCGTTTTGTCGGGGCCGTTTTGTCGGGGCCCAATTGTCGGGGCCGTTTTGTCGGGGCCGATTTGTCCTGGGCCGTTCTGACGGGGTACCCTTTCAGACAGACCCAAGTGGCAACTTTTTTCTAATCTGATTCGCTGTCACTGTTGGAAAGTACGGTCAAAACTAGTCTGCAGACCTTAAAAACAATCCCAAGATTGCTACGTAAAATCCCCAGATCCGAAGTCGACCCAAAAATTCCTAGATCTTAGGAAAAATCCCAAGGAGTGGTAGCACTGCCAAGCACAACAGATTGAAAAACCGAGTTGACTCCAGATATTCCGATTATCAATGGACTACTAGTCTACTACAAGGAAGTGCTACTAATAATAATATTCTTTTTTGAAACAATCCGGTTGACAAACCGCAACCGGTTACAGTGTACAGTTATGCAATTGAAACAATTCACAAGAAAACAAATGCCAGAAGACATAAATCTTAGCTAATAACAGAACAGACAGCCTGCAATACACAAAGCATGGCCGCCTATCGGACTCGATCTCGGTACCTCTCGCTCTCTATGCCAGTGTGTTATCCAATGCGCTATCGGGCCCCCTAAGTTGTTCTTCTAAGTCAGTGCTTGCATTCGTCGTAACGCATCACCAAACTCATTGACCTTAATTAATCCGAATTATTATCGAATCACCAGCATCCGCGATGAACCTAAAATGCGCCCGATTTATGAAGGTGGGATGAAACTTATGCCATCCGATGCGATAGTACGCTACGGCGTATCCTGTGGTCGTTCGCATTCGATAGAAGCCATTACGACATGGACAATGATCACGAGCAAAACAATAACATCCGGGGTCTCATAACGACAGCGGCAGGCAGAAAGAGAGAGAGAGACATGTACAGAGACTGACGGAGACATACACAGACACAGACAGAAAGACATATTTACATATTTAGACAGGTAGGCAGAAGATACAGAGAAGTAGACAGGGAGACAGAATGAATCACAGATGACTACACTGTCATAGATAGCGAGAAAGAGATAGACAGACAGACAGAAAGACAGAGACAGACAGAGACAGACAGACAGACAGACAGACAGACAGAGACAGAGAAACATTCAGAAAAACGTACAGGATAACAGGAAGAAACGAAGAGACATGAAGCAAAAGAAAATACATATACAGGGAGACAAAGAGAAAAACTGAAATGACGGAGAGACAGACAGAGACCCGACAGCGCATCGAGTACAGTAACTGTACAGGATCGCTGCCTTGGTGAGGCCATGTCAGCTCGGTCTCGCCCCAGACTACCTGCGAGAGCATTGTTACCCCTCGGGTATTCAAGGTCGCCGCTCCTCCTCTCTGCAGACAAGGGGGTCCTTTTAGTCCCATTTGCGCGAACTGCAACTACGCAGACTCGAGCCTTCTCTGTGTTGGGACCAGTGGTCTTGAAGGGGCTTCCCCAGGAGCTACGTCTGCTCCCTGGCCTGGGACTATTACCGAAGTTTTTTTATTCAACTCAAAACTGTACTTTTTGGACGTGCTGGAGTAGGGAGAGTCGCTAAGTAGTCCCTTTGAAGGGGCGTTATATAAATTTGGTAATGAATGAATGAACGAACGAACGAATGAATGAATGAAAGCGACAGAACTGCAGAGAAAAAGACAGACAGAAAAGTACAACGAGAATTAGAGCGAAAGAGAAGACAGAATATTGAGAAACGAATATACATACACACATACGCACAGTCAGACATAAAGACTCTGAGGCAGACAGATAGACAGACATGCAGACAGACACGCAGACAGAAACACATACAGAAGCACAGACAGAAGCACTGGCAGACACAGAGACAGATATACAGATAGACAGACAGACAGACAGATAGACAGACAGACAGACAGACAACCAGACATACAGACAGACATACAGACAGGCAGACAGGCAGGCAGACAGACGCACACACAGACACACACAGACACGCACAAGGACAACCAGACAGCCAGACAGTGATCACGAATTGCAGAATCTGCCATTTTGAGTGGGTCTTCGTATGAACCTGTGGGTGACAACCGTCCACCCATTGCCTCCTTTTAAATCAAAACACTCACTTCCGAAAAATGGTTTGACCGCAAACCCAACGCCTTTCTTGCCTTATATCGTATTCTCTTGTTTTGTAAATAAACATTTATAAAGCGCCCCTTGTAGGATGAACCATTCGGAGGCGCTCCCAGTGCGCAAGACCCCGAGTGAAGCAGCAGGTTTTAAGAAAGAGGCGGAGAGGCTGGCAGAAAGAATTGTAGGGCACGCGGAAGGAGAAAGCGCATTCCAAAGAGAGAGACCAGTTGAAGCAAAAGATAGAGACTGAGCCATAGCAGTTCTAGAACGGGGAACCAGAAGGTCAAGTCTATTAGAAGAGCGAAGTGGACGGTGAGAGGAAGCTGAATGAGGCCGAAGAATTAGGTCCATTAAGTATTGTATTATTGAATTATATTACATTAATAGGATGAAGGTACATGTAAGAGAGAGAGAGAGACAGAGATAGACAGAGAGAGACAGACAAAGACACAGAGACAGAGAGACAGAGAGAGAGAGACAGAGAGAGAGAGAGAGACAGAGACAGAGAGAGAGACAGAGAGAGAGAGAGAGAGAGAGACAGAGAGACAGAGACAGAGACAAAGATAGAGAGAGACAGAGAGGAGACAGAGAAGAGACAGAGAGACAGAAGAGAGAGAGGAAGGAAATAGGATGAAGGTAAGTGGAAGAGGAATAGGATGAAGATAAGAAGATAAAGAAGAGTACGTGGAAGAGTAGGATGGGCAAGACAAGGAGGAAACATTAGAGAGTAGGATCATGCAAAGAGGAAAGTAGGATCATGCAAAGAGGAAAGTAGGATCATGCAAAGAGGAAAGTAGGATCATGCAAAGAGGAAAGTAGGATCATGCAAAGAGGAAAGTAGGATCATGCAAAGAGGAAAGTAGGATCATGCAAAGAGGAAAGTAGGATCACGCAAAGAGGAAAGTAGGGTCATGAAGAGGAAAGTAGGGTCATGCAAAGAGGAAAGTAGGATCACGCAAAGAGGAAAGTAGGGTCATGCAAAGAGGACAGTAGGATCATGCAAACAGGAAAGTAGGATCATGCACAGAGGAAAGTAGGATCATGCAAAGAGGAAAGTAGGTTCACGCAAAGAGGAAAGTATGATCATACAAAGAGGAAAGTAGGTTCACGCAAAGAGGAAAGTATGATCATACAAAGAGGAAAGTAGGATCATGCAAAGAGGAAAGTAGGATCATGCAAAAAGGAAAGTAGGATCATGCAAAGGGGAGAGTAGGATCGTGCAAAGAGGAAAGTAGGATCGTGCAAAGAGGAAAGTAGAATCATGCAAAGAGGAAAGTAGGTTCATGCAAATAGGAAAGTTATAAGGTCATGCAAAGAGGAAAGTAGGATCATGCAAAGAGGAAAGTAGGTTCATGCAAATAGGAAAGTTATAAGATCATGCAAAGAGGAAAGTAGGATCATGCAAAGAGGAAAGTAGGATCATGCAAAGAGGAAAGTAGGATCATGCAAAGAGGAAAGTAGGATCATGCAAAGAGGAAAGTAGGATCATGCAAAGTGGAAACTTAACAGCAGTGTATGTCCGCGATGATATCGACGCATCAACATGCTAATGGACTGCAGCGGTCCACATTCTAGGATGGTGATCGCTAAAAGGCGGAAAATGACAAGTCGATTAACGCAATGGCCGACGAACTAAGGCAACATTATGTTACTCACCGTAGGCAAACGACTGTGCGAGGAGTGGCACCAGCAGTCCAACTAGGTTGGTCAGAGGGACGCCACCGAGAGCAGGACTAGAACCGTCCATGCTCCTTACATACCGCCTTCGATGAAGATGGATGGATGGATGGAGGAAGTATCTGTGAACAGAACGGACAGTTAATGTTGATGTAGTGCCGCAAGAAAACGATTTTTGTAGCGCCAGAGCAATATGTGGAGAATAATTGGTTTATGGAGGAGGTAGCAGTAGGAGTCAAAGGGAAGAGCTCTGTATGGGGTTTTAAATGTTGGTTAGAGGAGGAAGGGTTGGGGAGTGAGACAAATAGAAGACTAAAGTAGTTGGCAATGCAGACAGGCAGACAGACAGACAGATAGATAGGTAGACAGACAGACAGGCAGACAGATAGACACACAGACACACAGACAAGCAGAGAGGCAGGCAGACAGAGAAACAGGCAGGCAGGCAGACACATAGCATAGTTGGTGCCTAGTTTAAAACACAAAGAAACAGACAGACAGACAGATAGACTGACAGAGGGACAGGCAGACAGGCAGGCAGGCAGGCAGGCAGTCAGACAGGCAGACAGACAGACAGTCTGATAGACACAAAGCATAGTTGATGTATTGTGTCTAAACTCTAAAACACAGAGCTCCAACCGATGAAAAGCACTAAACGCAAGCCATAATCAGTATGAACGGATGATCACAAGTTATTACAGGAGTCGAATTTAACTATTTGGCAGCCATGCAATACACCCATCATTTAACCAACGTCATCTAGCGAATGAAAGGCTGGGTCGACCTCTGGGAGGGTAGCGCGAAGCAATCCCGCGTCCATGCTGATCTTCTGCTCTTCGTGCCAGAGTGTTACCATTACCCTTATCCGCTCTTCACTGGATCATATTATATTAGTTTGGATCAAACACCCATAGCAAACGTGCTCCGACACATTTTCGCTGATTTTATTGACGCATCTCCTCAGTAACACATTGATATAAACCATGCATTAGAGGCGAACCCTTTGAACATGTTGGTGCGTATACGAAAGCGCGACGCCGTGCCTGTTACCAACTATGCATCAATAAGCTGAGATACTCAACGGTTAGTCAATGCATAAAAACAAATATAACTTTGCACGGATTTCTATAGACATTGAACGGCCTCGACCCTGCTCATTTTTAAACGAATTGATTGGGTGAAATCCTTCACAATAGCTACCAGTTTGAATGGGTGCACCGCCATTTACGACCCCCGTCTACAGATCGTTCGGGGTGGTGGTGGTGGTGGTGGTGGGGCGCGGTGGTGTAGGGGTATGTTCGATGCCTTGCAGCCGGAGGGTTGCGGGTTCGAATCCACCTCAAGCCGCCGCGTAGGGACCCTGGGCAAGTCCTTCACTCGCAATTGCTCATGCGCTTCGGCGTGAAACTCCGATTCAGTGTCCGCGCTGTAGTCGGGAGCGACTCTGAGTAGAAATCTTGAAGGGGCGCTATAACAAGTGCATACATACATACATCATATATACATACATCGTGCTAGAGCAGGCATTGGCAACTTCTTTTAACAGAGTGCCACCATAAGATTTTAAGGGTAGCTCAGAAGCCGTTCTCATTTTAAAACAAATTGATCGTGTGAGATCCTTCACCACTGCTGCCCCTTCAATGGCTGGCTAACTTTTGCAGATTCTTTTGCCCCAGAATATGAGACAATGTTAACTTTATTCAGACTAAATACTGCAGAATAACCGTTAAAGTAAATGAAGATAATTTTTATGATGAAAACCTAATTATTCTAATATCTAAGTCCTACACTACAAAAAACAAAATATTTTCAAGTTAATTCAGTTTTAAAAATACATAAAACGGAGAAACGAGACGCAACACTGAAGTTTCTATTTAGAACAGTCGGGAGTGTCTCTATATGGGGCGCTATAAACATCTCTGATCATAATTACAATTGTCATTACAATACTCCGGAATTTTCAGATGACCAAACTGACACCTAGTTCTCTGCAGCACTCGACAGACTATCGTGGTACACGTGTACTTATCAATATTTATGAAATTGTCGGCATGGTAACAAGTAAGGATGCTGAATAAAAAAACTTATGTTGGTCCGTCTGAAATTTTGTATTTTTATAAAGTCTTTGTGGGTGTGTCCCTCTGATTGTCTGCCTTCCTGTCTGCCTGTCTACCTGTCTATCTGTCTGTCTGTCTATAATATTCTTGTCTGTCTGTCAATATGTTTGTCTGTGTGTGTGTCTGTCTTTCTATCTTTCTACCTGTCAATATGTTTGTCTTTCTACCTCTCTGTTTGCCTACGTGTCTGTTTGTCTGTCTACCTGTCTACAGGCAGTCTATCTGTCTGTCCATCTTTCTGTGTGTCTATATGTGAGTCTGTCTACCTGTCAATTTGTCTGTGTGTCTCTCTGTGAGTCTGTCTGTCTGTTCGTATGTCTGTCTGTCCGTCTGTCTGTCTTTTTCCTCAGGAACAAAGGCTCTGCTTAAAAAACATAATCTTCATTGGCATTCAGCTTCTTTTTATCTGTTTTCTTTTCTGTCATTACGGCGATTGTAGACAGTGACGATGCATTGGCTTATCACAATTCCTTTTGTAGTTCTTTTATTTTTTTCCCTCTCTCTATCCTTGTGTGCCTCTATGTCCATTTGTCTATGTGTCTGTGTCTCTGTCCGTCTGTGTGTTCGTCCATCTGTCTGCATGTCTGCCTCTTTGTCTGTGTTTGTTCATCTGTCCTTCCATATGTTTGATTATCTGTATGTCTATCTGTCCATCTGTCCGTCAGTTTGTCTGTTTATGTCTGTCTGTCTGTCTGTATGTCCGTCTGTCTATCTGTCTGTCTGACTGTTTCTCTGTCTGTCCGTCTTTCCGTCTGTCCGTCTCTCTGTTTATATGACAATCTGTCTGTCTGTCTGTCTGTCTGAATCGCACTCTGCTTCATCCTTATCTTTCTATGGCGCATTCCCACTCGTCTCCTCTTCCCTCTCATTATTTTCCAATATTCGCCATTTTATATCTTCTCTTTGAAGCCAGATCTTGAGTCTAATTCTTCAAGAATCGCTCCACTTCGTATCTCCCTCCCCTTCCCAATACCCTCCTCACGATCTCCCTTCTTTCATCCGATCTCTTCCATTCCCTTTTCGCATCCACTTCCCTCTTCCCGATCTCATCCCTCTCCTCTTCCCGATCCACTTTCCTCTTTTCGATCTCATCCCTCTCCTCTTCCCGATCCACTTTCCTCTTCTCGATCTCCTCCCCTCCCTTCTTCCTGATTCCCTTCTTCTTCCCATTTCCCGTTACGCTTCCTCCACTCTTCCCGACTCCTCACTTCTGCTCGCTCTCTTCCTCTCTTCCCTATCCCTTTCCCCTTCTCCATTCCCCATCCCTTTCCCTCTTTCGATCTCTTCCTAACTCTTCCCAACCTCCCCTCCCCTCCCCTCTTCCCTCTTCCTTTTCTTTTTCCGATCTCTTCCCCTTACCTCTTCCCGATCCCTTTCCCTCTTCCGATCCTCTTACCTCTTCCAATCTCTTCCACTCTTCTCAATTCCTTACCTCTTCCAATCTCCTTCCCTCTTCCCGATCCACGTCGTTCTTTCAGATAGTCTACCCTCTCCTCTTCGATCTCCTTCCTCTTCCCCTCCCTCTTCCGAACCTCCTCCCCTTTTCCCGATCCCTTTCCCTTTTCCCGATCTCCTTCTCTTCCCTCTTCCCTATCCCCTTCCTCATTCCCGATCCCTTTCCCTTTTCCCGATCTCCTTCTCTTCCCTCTTCCCTATCCCTTCCTCATTCCCGATCCCTTTCCCTCTTCCCGATCTCATTCTCTTCTCTCTTTCCTATCCCCTTCCTCATTCCCGATCCCTTTCCCTTTTCCCGATCGATCCCTTTCCCTCTTCCCGATCTCCTCTTCCCGATCCCTTTCCCTCTTCCCGATCTCGTTCTCTTCCCTCTTCCCTATCCCCTTCCTCATTCCCAATCCCTTTCTCTTTTCCCGATCTTTTTCTCTTCCCTCTTCCCGATCCCTTTCCCTCTTTCCGATCTCTTCCCTCTCCCTCTTCCCGATCTCCCCCTCTCCCATCCCTTCCCTCTTCCCGGTCCCCTCTCCTCCCCTTCCATCCCTCCTTCCCCTTCCCTCCCTCCCTTCCCTGTGCACCGTATAATACGTCCCTGAGAATCAATGTGACGACTGATTCTCTTTATTCGTCAGTCCGTCCATCCGTGTAGAATTTTTTATTATCTCTCAATCTGTTTCATCAGCAAACCGTTCAATGATCGTTTGTTTTGCCTCGCGTTTTCTATGCCAATGTATCGTTCGTCTCTCTGTCTCTGTGTCTGTGTCTGTCTCTGTGTCTGTGTCTGTCTCTGTGTCTGTGTCTCTGTGTCTGTCTGTGTCTGTGTCTCTGTGTCTGTGTCTGTCTGTGTCTGTGTCTCTGTCTGTCTGTGTCTCCGTCTGTCTCTGTATCCCTGTCTCTGTCTCTGTCCGTCTCTGTTTCTCTCTGTTTCTCTGTCTCTCTGACTCTCTCTGCTTCTATCTCTGTTTCTCTCTGTCTCTCTGTCTCTCTCTGTTTCTATCCGTCTCTCTGTCTCTTTCTCTCTCTGTGTCACTCTCTGTCTCTGACCCTCTCTCTCTCTCTGTGGTTGTCTCTGCGCTTGTGCGTGTCTGTCTGTGTGGTTGTTTGTCTACGGTACGTCGTTCAGTCCATTAAGCCCTAAATTTCATCCATCATAACCTGTCTGTCTGTGTGCCTGTCTGTCAGTCTGCTTATCTGCCAGTACTTTCTGCCTGTATGTCTGTCTTTCTGTTTGTCTGTCTGTCTGTGTGTCTATGTGCTTGTCTGTCCATCTGATCATATGTCTATCTGTCTGTCTGCCTGTCCGTCTGCTTATCTGTCTATCTGTCTTTCTATCTGTCTATCTGTCTGTCTGTCTTTCTATCTGTCTATCTGTCTGTCTGTCTGTCTGTCTGTCTGTCTGTCTGTCTGTCTGTCTGTCTGTCTGTCTGTCTGACGACAACAAAGACAAAGTGTATTTTGTCGATCAATCCATCGATCTATTCATCTATCGATCTTTCCGTCGATCCAAACTATTCACCCGATCGTGTGTCTACGATTCAAGATATTTATATAGCGCTCATACTCTTGTCAGATACATCCATATCTCATATGCATGCATACATCCATCCATTCATCCTTTCGGGCCATGTTCTCCATAGGTTTCTTCCTCCAAAAAAGCTGTTGGCCTATTCCCTTCGACCCCGGTCACATGACCGTGTTTTACCTTTAGCTAATCATAATATGAAAAAACTTGTATAGTTAGAATGCTTTATTCATATTGACTATTGATTGTTTATTGTTTATTATCATGTGTGTACACCAGAATGCGGATTGCAACTGGTTCAATAAAGAATATACTTACTTACTTACTTTTACTTCATACATTCATCTATATATGCATCCATCCACCCGTGTCTTGATCCATCCATCTGGCTTCAATCAATCTGTCCATGAATCCATGCATCCATCTATTCATCTATGCATCCACATTTTCATCCATCCGTACGTCAATATAAATATTTATCAACGTGCCTTTCATCCATCCATCTGTCCATCAATCCATTTGTTCATTATATCCATCCATCTACATGTATCTATCCATTGATCCATTTATCCATCTATACATGAATTCATCTGTCCATCTATCCATCTGTGCATCCATCTTTTCATTCAACCCCATATACATCCGTAGTTCCGTACATCTAAAATCCATCCTTCCATAGTATCCATCCATCTTTCCTTTATTGGTTCCAACCGTTCCCCATCCCTTTATCCATCCATCACTGAATCTATTCATCCACCCATCCACCCATCCAATCCTTCCATCTTTGAACCCACCAATTTCTACGGCCGGCCATACGTCTACCTGCCCGCCTGTTCCTTTTCGTGTTTGCACGTGTACCTATGCATCTATGTGTCCGTGTTTCGTCCTTATATAACGGCCGACAGCGAATTAATGGCACGGATGTCGCCATCTAGTGCCATCCGACGACAACAGAGCTGTCTCTCCCTCGACCGAAGTCAACAGGAGGAGGAGGAGCAGGAGCAGGAGGAGAAAGAGGAGGGGGAAGAGGAGGAGAAGGAGAAACAGGAGAAGGTGGAGGAGGAGAAGGATATGAGGAGAAGGAGGAGGAGGAAGAAGAGGAGAAAGAGGAGGGGAAGAGGAGAAGGAGAAAGGAGACACAGGAGAAGGTGGTGGTGGAGGAGGAGGAGGATAAGGGGAGAAGGAGGAGGAAAAGAAGGAGGAGGAGGAAGAGGAGGAGAAGAAGAAATAGGATAAGGTGGAGGAGGAGTAGGAAGAAGAGGAGGAAGAGGAGGAGGAGGAGAAAGAGAGGAAGAGGAGAAGGAGAAATAGGAGAAGGTGGAGGAGGAAGAGAGGACGAGGAGGAGGAGAAAGAGGAAGAAGAGGAGGAGAAGAAGAAGAAATAGGAGAAGGTGGAGGAGGATGAGGATAAGGGGAGAAGGAGGAGGAAGAAGAGGAGAAATCGGAGGAGGAGTAGGAAGAGCACGAAAATGAGGAGGAATATAGGAAGAGGAGAGTCACGATGAAGAGGAATAAGAGGAAGAAGACGAAACGGAGGAAAAGAAGTACGACGAAAAGAAGTAGGGAGAAGGTGGCTATAGGAGGAGGAATGGGTCTGTGATGAAGCAGATGCCGGTCAGACGCCAAGGTGTACGCAGATGGCCTCATTCAAGATCACGAAATGGTATCAGAGTAGCGACGCTGACACAGTGACAGAGACAGAGAAATATACAGACATAAACAGACAGACACAGAAACAAATGGACAGAAACAGAACGAGTCGCAGATGGCCTCATTACACCTTCTTCCTCCTCCTCCTTCTCCCCTTATCCTTCTTCTCCTTCACCTTCTCCTATTTCTCCTTCTCCTCCTCTTTCCCCTCCTCTTTCTCCTGCTCCTCCATAGAGTGACACATCGACTGGGATGGTTCAGGCAGAGAGATGGAGAGACAGATAGAGAAAGAGAGAGACAGAGACAGAGACAGAGACATACATACAGACAGACAGACAGACAGACAGACAGACAGATAGAGACAGAGAGAAAGAGAGAAATAGAGAAAGACAGAGAAAAGAGAGAGAGAGATAGGCGGAGAGAGCTACACAGAGTGAGACATAAAGAAACGGAAGAGAAAGACAGAAAGGCAAAGAGAAACACATAGAGAGAGAGACAGAGAGAGACAAGAGAGGGACAAAGACGTACGTCTTAATAACAATAAGCCGGAATACATCGAAAGGTTAATGTATTGTGTAGCGAGACGCCATGTGTAGGCGACTCACGTGACAGGAAAACAAACGCACCAAGGCACGGACAAAAGGACAAACAGACAGTCAGAGACAGAGACATACAAACTGGCATGCAGCAGACGAACAGAAGGATATACAGAAAGATAGTCAAACGGACAGACAGACATTAACCTTTCGATGTATTCCGGCTTATTGTTATTAAGATGTACCTCTGAGTCTCTCTCTGCCTCTCTCTCTGTCTCTCTCTGTCTCTCTCTGTGTCTCTCTGTGTCTCTGTATCTCTGTCTCTCTCTCTCTCTGTCTCTCTGTCTGTTTCTGTCTGTCTCTCTGTTTCTATCTGCCTCTCTCTCTGTCTCTCTGTTTCTCTGTCTCTGTCTGTCTGTCTGTCTGTCTGTCTCTCTCTCTCTCTGGACGCACTGATGAATGAACGGGTAGATGGATGGATGGATGGAGAGATGGACTGAGGGAGAGATGGTGGAATAAGCGGATTCCGAGAAATCAATGGAAAACGAACGAATGGAACGAATGCGGTGAATAAGGAAATGACTCAATAACTGACTGATTGACGTATCAGATGGCTTAGTGACATGGCTTAGTGACATTGGCTGCTTCCTGGTGCGCTTTGGCAACATGGATTACCGACGTGGCTTACTGGTGCGATTTGGTAATATGATTTACTGGTATGGTTTGGCAACATAGATTGGTGGTGAGATTTGGTAACATGACTTTCGCTGGTGTGATTTGGTAACGTGGTTTAGATTTGGGAACATAACTTGCTGGTGTGAATGGGTAGCATGACTTTTTGCTGGTGTGATTTGGTGACATGACTTTTGCTGGTGTGGTTTGGCAATATGGCTCACTGGTATGGTTTGGTAACATAGCTTGCTGGTGTCATTTGGTGACATAGCTATCTGGTGTGATTTGGTAACATAGCTTACTGGTGTGATTTGGTAACATGGATTACTGGTGTGATTTGGTAACATGGGTTACTGGTGTGATTTGGTAACATGGGTTACTGGTGTGATTTGGTACCATGGTTTACTGGTGTGATTTGGTAACATGGCTTTTGTTGGTGTGATTTGGTAACATGACGTTTGCTGGTGTGATTTGGAAACATGGATTTTGCTGGTGTGATTTGGAAACAGGTTTTTGCTGGTGTGATTTGGTAACATGGCTTTTGCTGGTGTGATTTGGAAACATGATTTTGCTGTTGAGATTTGGTAACATAGCTTACTGTTGTGATTTGGTAACACGGTTTTTGCTGGTGTGATTTGGTAACATGGCTTTTGCTGGTGTGATTTGGAAACATGATTTTGCTGTTGAGATTTGGTAACATAGCTTACTGTTGTGATTTGGTAACACGGTTTGCTGGTGTGATTTGGTAACATGGCTTATTGGTGTGGTTTTGTAAAATGGCTTACCAGTATGGCGTCCCGACATGGCTTAATGGCATAGCATGGCTAAGAAACATCGCTTATTGGCATGCCTTACTAACACACACATGGTTTGGTGACATGGCTCACCTACACGGCGTCCGCCAAAGCTCACAGGCATGATTTACTGAAAAACCTTACCAATAATATGGATTTGTGGTATGACTTAGGGACACAGTTCGCAGGTGTGTCTGAATGCTGGCACAGCTGAATGACATCGGTTACCCACGTAGCCTTCCGAAACCGGTATTCGTCACACACACCCTCCACTCACACTTCTAGGTAGCCCCCTTCCTGCTTTCGCTCACCAATTTGACACCGCGATATGTTTTCGTTGAATCGAATGAATACCTGTTATTGACTTGTCAACATAGACATAAAATAGATACAGCACTGTAATTGTAGTAGTTGAAAATTTATATAGTGTTATTTTCAGAGAAAATACTAATCAGAGGCGTTCTCTGCGCTAGTCTATACGATGATAAGTGGATAGTAAGTACGTAAGTAAGTAAGTAAGAAGTAGGCAGGTAGGTATAGGTAGGTAGGTAGGTAGGTAGGTAGGTAGGTAGGTAGGTAGGTAGGTAGGTAGGTAGGTAGGTAGATAAAGGTAGGTAGGTAGGTAGGTAGGTAGGTAGGTAGATTGGTAAGTAAGTAAGAAAGTAAGTAAGCAAGCAAGCAAGTAAGTAAGAAAGTAAGTAAGTAAGGTAGGTAGGTAGGTAGGTAGGTAAGGTAGGTAGGTAGGTAGGTAAGGTAGGTAGGTAGGTAGGTAGGTAGGTAAGGTAGGTAGGTAAGCAAGCAAGTAAGCAAGTAAGTAAGTATATTCTTTATTAAACCAATTGCATATCCACACTCTGGTGTACATACGTCTCAATAAAGATAACCTAAGACATATTGAAACACAAACAGACGAAAGGAGAAAAACTGGCAGCCAAATGCAACGGCGCCAAACCCCCAAGTCCATTAGGAACATCATTAAATTTGATGACATTGCTGACTGATACGAAATGTCGTCAGCGAGCAAGCCAACGCACAGAAAAATAGAAGAGTCACCAATTACAGGCCCACGCAAACACGTATAGCCATGAGCGTATTTAGGGGGATTTCGGGGTTCAAAGTCCCAAATAAGTTTCCAGAAATTTTTATAGGCCTTTACATGCGAAATACAAAAAACCTTAACTTTATCGGCAATCTTCAATGGAACCCCCCAAATCTTAAAACCCCATCCGAAATTTTACCTGGTTACGCCAATGCGTTTAGCCCAACCAACGGATTTCCATCCATAACTGACAGCTGGCATTTTGTTCAGGGTCTATGTACCAAGCTGTAAGCAGCAAGTGCCCTGAAATGAAGTCAAAGGTCTAAAGGCCAATAACACTCGACTGACTGGTCTATGTCCAAAGTATATTTGCCACGGGCAATCTAACATCTGCCTCAGTCTTCTCTATTTATCACTTCGCAGACTTTCCACTCACAACTGAAGTCCCACCTCTTCAAGGATTCCACCCCAATCCATGCGATCCGACGAGTTCTAAGCTTTCTCGTCCTCAAAGTAACCCGCCCTATCAGCTGCTCTGGCTTCTCCTCTCTCTGGTCTCCGTGGCAACCAAACTCAGATATTTCCTTGGCATCTCTGGAGTTAATTAATCACATGGTGCTTATCTTTGTAATTGTAATTGTAATTGTAATCGAGCGTTTATATAGCGCTACTCAGAGATTCAGAGGAGCTCCCGACCCAGGTCAGTGCTGTTTCTAGCAAATAAGCCCGATAGCGCATTGGATAACACACTGGCATAGAGAGCGAAACAGTTCGAGTCCCGTAGGGCGGACATGCTTTGTAGGCTGCTATTAAGCCGTGTATTGCAGGCTGTCTGTTCTGTTAGTAGTTAAGATTTATGTCTTCTGTCATTTGTGTTCTTGTGAATTGTTTCATTGCATAGCTGTACACTGTAACCGGTTGCGGTTTGTCAACCGGATTGTTTCAATAAGAAGAGGAAGAGAAAGGCT
Organism: Aporrectodea caliginosa; assembly: GCA_020284085.1. Lineage (NCBI taxonomy): Eukaryota > Metazoa > Annelida > Clitellata > Crassiclitellata > Lumbricidae > Aporrectodea > Aporrectodea caliginosa. Next base: position 96,588 of record JACEVL010001020.1, read on the forward strand.
GAGGAGCTCAAGACGCGATTCGTGCGGTAGATGGTTCCAACTAGTGGGGTCGACATAAGCACAGCTTCTAGAATGAGCAGTTGCGCCAAGCATGCGGGGAACAACAAGAAGACCTCTGCCTGGCGCTTTAGACATTTGGAGTTCGAGAATTACGATTACTATTTGTGGCGACTATACAGGCTAAGTCAATTTATATTAAATTTAAATACATGGCCTACTATACATGTACAACTTGGATTTATAACGCACCTTAATAAAACAAAGTCTTACTCAAAGGACTCGTTACAATGCGTTAACTATTCATACATGTAGTATTTAAGGTTACATGTCCATCCATCCATCGATTAAAAGTATTTATCGAAGAGGGTCTTCGGATTGATTCTGGTAGACGGTAGCCGGACATTTTACCCCGGACATTCCCCCGAAGATCACTTACTCAGTAAGTAAGCAGTCTACTATTGTCCATAATAACTGTCATTAATCCAACTTCTATTCAAGCAAAGACGTTCTTTCGTCAGTCCAACTTCTATTTAAGCAAAGAATTAGTTTCATCAATCCAACTTCTATTTAAGCAAAGAATTTCTTTCATCAATCCAATATCTATTTAAGCAAAGAATTTCTTTCATCAATCCAATATCTATTTAAGCAAAGAATTAGTTTCATGAATCCAACTTCTATTTAAGCAAAGAATTTCTTTCATCAATCCAATATCTATTTAAGCAAAGAATTTCTTTCATCAATCCAATATCTATTTAAGCAAAGAATTTCTTTCATCAATAGTTTTAGTTATTTAAGCAAAGAATTTCTTTCATCAATCCAATATCTATTTAAGCAAAGAATTTCTTTTATCAATCCAATTTCTATTTAGTTTTAGTTTTAGGCAGTTATTTGTTCAATAGTTTCAACAATCCAACTTCTATTTAAGCAAAGAATTTCTTGTATCAATCCAACTTCTATTTAAGCAAAGAATTTCTTTCATCAATCCAGTTTCTATTTAAGCAAAGCAATTGTTTCATCAATCCAGTTCTATTTAAGCAAAGAATTTCTTTTATCAATCCAATTTCTATTTAAGTAGGCCTAAAGAATTTTTCATCAATCCAACTTCTATTTAAGCAAAGAATTTCTTTCATCAATCCAACTTCTATTTAAGCAAAGAAATTAGTTTTCATCGGTCCAACTAACCCTGGGAAATGTCCGGGGGTAAATGTCCGGGGGAAATGTCCTAGACCCCTGGTATAGAGTTCCATTCAGCTGGACCAGGTACCTCCTCGAACATTCTATTTCCAAATTGCAGATTTGTTCTTCTGACTATACAAAGTCTCCTCTTCAGGATGAGCGTAATCCGCGCCGTTATGGCTGACTGATTCGAGTATATGGAGCCAACGTATCAGGACAATTATTATAGCGCATTGTTGAGAGCTCGCAAAAGCACTGCACAGTTGGCTGACTTTCCAACTGGGGTAACCAAGTGCGATTTTTAGACAATGAGAAATGTATGCCTCCCCGAATCAATTGCAAATGCACCGGAAGAGAGTTCCAACCGGATGGTGAGTGCAATAGGTGAGAAGGCACAATGGGCTTAAGCTGAAGTCGGCAAGCTGATTTACTTTATTAGCATTGTTATTCTCGTTGTCATTGTCATTGTTAGTGTTAATGTTATTTATTATCATTATAATTATTATCATTATCAATCATAGTAAGTAAGTAAGTAAGCAAGTAAGTAAGCAAATAAGCAAGTAAGTAAGTAAGTATATTCTTTATTTAACCAAGCTTAAAAAGACACACTTTGCTGCAGATACATGCCAGATAAAAGTTAATACAGATACAACATCCTAACAAAAAAAAGTCATCTCTCATTGTGCTGTCAATTTGGGCAATAATCATTATAATTATCAATCAATATCAATCGTTATCACTATCGATTCTATCGTTATCATTCATCATTATCATTATTATCATTATCATCATCATTCGATGGGAATCGTCGTCGTCGTCGTCGTCGTATTCATCATCATCAATCATTATCATAAAAAATTAATGATTCATTGAGGGAATATGATTCACCAGTGATAACGCGACGAAATGATGATGAAGGTGGATGATCATTGTTATTATTATTGCTGTTTTGTTGTTGTTGTCACGATCATTATGCATTAATCAAAGGCCACTGTTTAGTGACAATCGTCAACCGACAGTGATAAACAATTGTGAGTGAAAGACTTGTCAAGGTCCTCCACAGTAACCGTCTCAGAGGAGGAAGCTCGAACCTGTACTCTAACCCTCGGCTACGGACTACTTAGTTCTTAACGATACACGAAGATCATTATGCATAACCAATGTACCCACTGGTTTATTGCAAGCATCCGTCCATAAATGGCGCTCACGCAATTGTGAGTGAAAGACTTGCTCAAGGTCCCTCGTCACATACAGTCACACGTCTCAGAGGAGGACGTCACAAAGCTCTGCACCCCCCATAAAACCAGGTTTGCACTTGATAATAAATCATGCTTCAAATCCCATTTATTGTCATTGTAATAAGTATACACGAATCTGATGGTGATAAATATTCAAATAATTATTGGAAATTATTAATACAGTTGGTGCTAAAGAGTGATACATTAGACGCGAGTTGTGTGCGACATCGATAGTTGGTGGTTTGCATTCGAAGTGTCCGATAATTGAAATCCAATCCGATATCCGACAAAGTAATTGGTCAGCCTGATGCACGATTCACAACCTCCCAAGTCCGAGTCTTAATCGTCACAATGTTCATACGATCCAAGACAGTCATTAAGCCACCAGGCATCTCACTTATACTTTCAAAGAGTTACTGGCAGGCAACGCGAGTTGTGTGTGATTCATCGACTCATTGGTGGTCTACGCTTATTCCCATCCACCCATTCCTGAAGTCCAATCCATTATCCGACCAAAGTATTGGTCAACTCCAGCCAAGTAACAACTTCCGAGTCTTAATCCTCACACTGTTCAAAGCAATGAGATATATTATAAGCGCTAGAGGGTGCATGACGTATCTTCCCTTCGCACAGATTTGAAGCCACAATCATACATGTAGATGTAATAACACCTTAGCGAGAGTTCGGCAGTTAATGGAAATTGAAATGACGCGTTTTGATTGGTTGAAATTCATGGACGCATTCAAGCTTAAGCGAGACTGTTTAATTTCTTTTCGAAGCTTACGCCTTGCAAAAAGTACAACAGACACAAAATAACAACTTATCGATTAAATAATATTCCAGCGGCCTTGTTTTCGGGCTTTAATAAGTTGCTACATCCACACACTACACAATTTAACTTCGATCGTTTCGCCATTTTGAGCGGCCACATGGTCAAAGCCTCACCATAGATAGTACATGTCATGTAGATGCTCGCTCTAGTGATATATTTATATATAATACATCCTATGGTTCAAAGGAACCAATACAGTTTAATTAAACCATCAGTCATCTGACTCATGCTTTCACCCATCCATTAACCGACCTATCCACACATGAACCATCCGCTCAGTAGTTATCCATAGTTATCCACCCTTACACCCATTCCTCAGTCAATCCATTCGCCCACCCAACCATCCACCCACTCATCCACCTACTCATCCTACTCCACACCCATACATCCTTTCGCCCATTTATCCAGTCATCCATTCATCCATATATCTTCGCACCCAAACACCCTTTCACTCATCCATTCATCCACCCAGCCATCCAACCATCCATCCCCAAACCCATTCTCCATTTCACCCATCAATTCACCGATCTTCGCATCCATCCACCAACACACCCACCCATCCACCCGCTCATCCATCCACCCACTCACCCATCTATCCATCCACCCACCCATCCCCAAACCCACACACCCTTTCACCCATCAATTCAACGACCCTCACATACATCCATCCACCAACCAAGTTGAACCAACCCATCCACCCATACACCCATCCATCCATCCATCTCCACACCATTACACCCACCCATCCATCAACCCATCCATCCATCCACCCATCCATCAACCCACATCCATCCCATCCATCCATCCACCCACACACCAAACTGATTGGGTGTAATTAAGCGTGTTTTAGTGCAGCGGCTGGCTCAGCACCAAGCCAGCGCCAAAGAGGAGTGCTGCTGCACGTGGATATCTCTGCACTTAAGGCTCATAATGGCTTCGATATCGAACCCGGTCCAGTGCAAACTCTTAAGCCCAAACAAGGGCGGTGCACGACTGGCATCGCGTTGGGCTCTTATAGGATCCTTTCATTCGTTGAGATTCTATGTGGTCCGTCCAGTGCTATACCCTCCTGTGCAAACAGTATCTGTATTGGAACACATCGGTGGCAGATATATGTGTGTCTGTGTCTGTATCCGTGTCAGTCTCTCTGTGTCTCTGTGTCTTTATCTCTGTCTCTGTCTTTGTCCTTGTCTCTGTCTGTGACTGTCTGTTTGTGTCTCTCTCTCTCTCTGTCTGTGTCTGTCTGTGTCTCTCTGTCTCTCTGTCTGTGTCTGTGTCTGTCTCTCTGTCTCTCTCTCTCTATCTCTGTGTCTCTCTGTCTGTCTCTCTGTCTCTCTCTGTGTCTCTCACTGTCTCTCTGTCTCTGTCTCTCTATCTCTGTTTCTGTCTCTGCCTCTCTGTCTCTGTCTCTCTGTCCCTCTGTCTCTCTGTCTCTCTTTGTTTCTCTCTCTGTCTATCTGTCTATGTTTCACTCTCTCTGTCTCTGTCTCTCTGTTCTACTTTCCCTCTTTCGGTCTCTGTCTGTGTGCGTTTCTGTCAGTCTACGCTTCTGTCTCTGTCTGTACCTGCCTTTGTCTGGTTCTTAATATGACTCTGTCTTTGACTGACTCAGTTTTAAGTCACTGTATCTCTGCATCGTCATTTTTGCTCACTGTCTCTGTCTGTCTGTCTCTGTCTGTCTGTCTGTATCTCTCTGTCTCTTTGTCTCTATCTCTCTCTGTGTCTCTTTCTCTCTGTCTCCGTCTCTTTCTCTGTCTGTCTGTCTGTCTTTCTCGCTCTGCATCTTTCACCTCCTCTGTCTCTGTCGCTGTATCTCTGCCTGTCTGTCTGTCTCTGATTCTCTTTCTCTCTTTCCCCAAGAGGGGAAGATTACGGAAATATATATACATATATGTATATAGATATATATACAAACACACACACACACACACATATATATATATATATATATATTCGATATACAAACATATATTATATATATATATATTCGCGTAATCTTCCCTCTTGATATTCCCGCTTGTCGACTGCAACCTCCCTGTATCTCTTCCTTCTCTCACTCTGCCTCTCAGTCTCAGTATCTGCTCCAGGTGATGGATGCAATCGGAGCAGCCTCTATCTGTAGCGACGCGCCCTCTTCCTAACACCCTCCGTATAGCGCCGCACATCACAGCACCAGCAACATTTGGCTCTCCCGTATCTCCACACACATCCCTATCGTAACAGAGAGATAATACACACACACACACACACACACACACACACACACACACACACACACACACACACACACACACACACACACACACACACGACTTGGACCGGAGCCAGAAAACAACAAAAGATAAATTAAGAATTCATGCAACAAAGTCGGATGCCGCCTTACGTGAGGTTTATTACGGCATAGACATTGTATGACAGTATGTATATGTTACAGGGAATGCGTATAATCAGGGAATATGTATATAATATGTTGTGGGACCGAGTATCTGGAATGGTCTTCCTCTAGAGCTCCGTCTCCTACCTAGGAACTCTTCACCTGCATTTTATACCTCTCTGAAAACTATTATTTTCAGCCGTGGTTGGGCCGGGAGCACCTCTGAGTAGATATCTTGAAGGGGCGCTATATCAAGCTTCATTGGTTGATTAATTGAAACTAGGGAATATACATATACCCTAGGAATGAGTATAATCAGGGTATGTGTATATTTGATGTATATCTAACTCTAACTCTAACACTAACCTTAGCCCCAACCTCTAACCCTAACCCTGACCACTGACCCCTGACCCTCTAACCCTAACCTAACCCTAATTCCTAACCCTAAATTTTCAGGGCATATACACATACCCTGTTTATATACAAACCCTGAATTTTCAGGGCATATACAGATACACATACCCTGTTTATATACAAACCCTGAATTTTCAGGGCATATACACATACCCTGTTTATATACAAACCCTGAATTTTTAGGGCATATGCACATATCCTGTTTATATACAAAGTTACAAACCCTGAAATTTCCGGGAATAAACATATTCTCTGATTATAAACATTCCCTGTAACATAATACTGTATAATGTACCAGGACAATTAATGTAGCACGTTTGAAGTGCCTCGCAGCAACGTTGTGTCCATGACTGTGTAGCAGATGTCCTGCCCCGAGATATCTAGCTGATGTATTACTCCAGCCTCTCTCAGCCTCCTCGCATCGTCCACTCCGCTCCTGAAGCAGACTTGATCTTCTAGTTCCTCATGCTAGAACAGCTATGGCTCAGACCCGGTCTTTTTCCTTAATTGGTTCCTCTTTTGGGAATGCGCTGTCTCCATCTACTCGCTCTCAATTCTAGCTGGTAACCCTTCATCCTCCTTTGCTTTTCTCAAAACCTATTTCTTCTCTCGTGGCCTTGCGCAATGGGAGCACCTCTCTGAACGGTTCACCGTACTTGAGGCGGTTTGCTACTGCAGCTGTTTAAAGCTTGGAATAGGAGGGGGAACATTTATGGACAATAATAAGGCTTTCTTAATATATAAATGCGATTCACTTGTACACCAAAATGCGGCTAGCAATTGGTGTATTAATTGATGTATCTATTTACTTGCTTGCTTTTATAAATATTAGGGCTGGGCATTTAACGCGTTATTAACGCGATTAATGCGTTAATAAATTAACGCGATTAAATTTTTTAACGCAGTTAACGCGCCCTATTATTTCTAGAAATGCGCTAAAACAATTCTTGATAAAACCGCTCAGTTTAAACTTTATACTTAAAAGTAAACACTAAAAAGTAAAACAAGTAGTGAAAGCATTGTGTGCTTTTTGTTTATTGACTGCAATCATTGATATAGCGCATATTCAACGTAATTACTCCGAGTCCGTAAAGTAGTTGTACTTGTTATCTATTGTGACATGCGTTACAAATTTATCGCGGCGTTAAAAATTTTAATCGTGCGATTAATTTCGATTAAAATTTTTAATCGTTGCCCACCCCTAATAAATATCTGAATACAATACAAAATGTAAAGAAGTGCATTTCAAGACAGCAAATAGGGATGAACAGCATAGTATGACAGAATATTCGAAATCGTCTCGCAATCCCAAGAATTTTAAGAAGAAGAGCTGCAGTCCCTTCCCTTGAGCTACAACCGGCATTTCGGTACTTGTGGCCACTTGGGCGAACTGGGCGCCTTGATCGGATTCTCCGCTCAGCTGTTAGCCTCGTTGGCCGTCGTCTTAAACATACTTCTGTCTCTGCCTACATGTATATGCGTGATGTCCTCCACTGGCTTCCTGTTTCTCAGCGCATCTCTTACCGAGTTGCTGCACTTGTTTGGCGGTGCCTTCTTGGTCGTGCTTCATCCCAATTGTATGATTAGGTAGGCCCTTACCATTATAGTATAGAAGCGGTACAAGCCAAATTTGGTCAGTATACTGCATTTTTTGAACACGGATTGCCGCTTTGCACAGTTGTAGTTGACACCCAAGAGAACATTTTAGGAAGGGGAGGCATTCGAAATTTCCCTTAGAATTCAAGATGGCGGCTTTTTTCAAAATGGCCGACCGAAATTGAGATTTTTAAATATCTCGGATTCTAGTTCACTTAGAATCATTATCTTGGTGTCTAAACATACATATTTTGGGGCAATGATTCTAATAGGGCCATCGCAGATTAGCCCCGGTCTCATCGGTCGGCCATTTTCCAAAATGGCCGACGAAAATTGAGATTTTCTAAATTTCTCGGCTTCTATTTCACTTAGAATCGTTATTTATACATACATACGTACAAACGTGCATACATACATACAGTCCGACCTCTTTGCTCTTTGGGAAGGGAGGAGCTTCTGATCCCGCGAGCTCACACTTCTATTAGACGGCGTCGGCCTTTTCGATTGTAGGCCCTCCATCTGGAATAGCCTCCCACTAAGCCCGCGCTTGCTGCCTCAGTTAAACTCGCCTGCTTTTTAGAAGTCCCTAAGAGTGTTAGCGACTTCATTTTCTTAGCCTCGGCAAACCAGTCGGGTGGCCAGTCCTCTCCCTCGCCATCGCATCTTCCCACTGACAATGTACGGCCAATGTACTCATTAAAGCAGAGTTGAGAGAGAGAGAGGAAATGGCAGAGGAGATACATACATATACATACATGCATACATACATACATACATACATACATACATACATACATACATACATACATACATACATACATACATACATACATACATACATACATACATACATACGCACAAACATGCATACATACATACATACATACATACATACATACATACATACATACATACATACATACATACATACATACATACATACGCACAAACATGCATACATACATGGCATTCATAGTTACAAAAGCATCCACAGACGCATAGCTACATACGGCGATGACAAAGCATTATCTATGGCTGGAGGGATTTCGTCGGAAGTTGAAGTCACGGTTGTTTATGTCATCCTATTAGCAGCTGTCCAAAGCAGACGTCAGGTGCAGTCAGATACATCACATTGCGATTTACAAGTAGACTTATAACAAAGCATAGATACATAGAAGTATATATTGTATTGTATTGTATTCAAACATTTATAAAGCGCCTCTCATAGGGTGAACCATTCAGAGGCGCTCCCAGTGCGCAAGGCCAAAGAGAAGAAAAAGGTTTTGAGAAAGCAAAGGTGGAAGAGAGGTTACCAGCTAGAATTCGAGAGCGAGTAGATGGAGACAGCGCATTCCAAAGAGAGGGACCAATTGAGGTAAAGGACCGGGACTGAGCCATAGCTGTTCTAGTAGGCTATGAGGAACTAGAAGCTCAAGTCTGTTTGATGAGCGTAGTGGTCGATGGGAGGAGGCTGAAAGAGGCCGGAGTAATACATCAGCTAAATATTTTGGGGCAAGAACCCTTTGTGCCTTGAAGACTAGAATGAGGATTTTGAATTTAATTTAATATATATTACATACGTATATATATACACATGCCATAATGCAAACGTGCAAGAACGCAAAGTCACATATACAAACATATATGCATATATGCATGCATACAAACATACATAACGTAATATGCGCCTCAGATTCACATTTCGGTGTGACCTTGCGCGCGTTACAAATTTATTTATAATATAATAATAATAATAATAATAATAATATAATATAAAATAGGTTTTTTATTGCTCCCAAAAAAAAGTACAGTAACACATCATCATATTTCAAATAATACTAAGTTGGGATACAAAAGGAGGACCTAAAGGGACCAGAGTCCCGCTAAGCAGGGCCACCTATGTACCAGTGCTGCTAGGTGGAGGTTGATAACATAAAGTTCAGGATTGGGAGTGAATTAAGCAACAACTGAAATGATAACATAATTAGTATTGTCTAATGCTGAAAAGTTCTTTAATAAACAAACAGAAGATTAAAAGCAGTTATATATTTAAAGTTAGTAGGTGGGCTCGTATAAGTTTTTTAAATAGGAGGAGATGAGACGCGCTAAGGATGTCGGCAGGAAGATTGTTCCAAACAGTAGGACCAGTTATCTAAATAGAGAGTTTGCGAGTGTTGGTGTGAGCAAAAATCGGTCTATACGGTCTATACATACATACATACATACATACATACATACATACATACATACATACATACATACATACATACATACATACATACATACATACATACATACATACATACATACATACATACATACACACATACACACATACACACACATACACAGTACACACACATGCATACATGGCATTCATAGTTACATAGGCATCCATAGACGCATACATACGGCGATGACAAAGCATTATCTATGGCTGGAGGGATTTCGACGGATGTTGAAGTCACGGTTGTTTATGTCATACAATTAGCAGCTGTCCAAAGCAGACATCAGGTGCAGTCAGATACATCACATTGCGATTTACAAGTAGACTTATGACAAAGCATAAATACATAGAAGTGTAAATATATACATACATACGTGTATATGCACACATACACACAGGCTATGATGCTAAACACTCATCAAGAAGATACATTTAAACATTCTGGCTGGTTCAAATGCACAATTCTAAATATAGAGGCTAGATACCAATCATTTAAGAGTCTGTTCTCATAACATTCTAATACAATCTACATACATAATATAAAAACCGAAATACCTGCTTAAACGCAAATCAGTAAGTACACAAGTCATCCAGTGCATACGACACATACATACATAAATACATACATAAATATATACATAAATATATACATAAATACATACATAAATAGACACATGCACATAAGTACATACATAAATACATACATAAATACATACACATAAATACATACATAAATACACACACACAAATATACATGCTAATACATACATAGGTCTACATGCATACATAATTATATGCATATATACACACATACACACAATTACATACATACACATACACACATACATACACACATACATACACACATACACACAATTGCATACATACACATACACACATAAATACATGCATAAATACACACATGCATAAATGCAAGCATAGATACATACATACATACGTGTGCATATATACATAAATAAATACATACATACATGACTGAATGCAAGCTATTCGAACACGCAGCTTAAAAGAAGTCCAAACAATTACACTTTGATCTTCGACCCTTCTGCTCCTACTTTCATAACATTTCCGCCCATTTCCGTCTATTTCCGTTTCACTTGTCGGGCCATTCGTCGGTTTTATGGCGATCGTATTCAGCCCCGATAATATTGAGTCGCAGACTCGATCCGACAGGAAGCCAGTGCAGTGGTCAAAAGATGGCATCGCGAGGCTGAACGGAAAGAAAGCGGTCAGGCAGTTCCAAGTCATAAATTGAAGAGCGCTATATTGGGCAGTTCTTCTCTAGCACGCCACTCCGGAATGGACGGAGGTTTGAAGGAACAAAGCGCATGGAGTGGGATACGAAGGAGTTTTTTGTTAGGATGGATAGATGGACGGGTGGCAGAATGTACGTGTTGATTTGTGGAGCGCATGGACCAGATTGATAAATTGATGGATGGATGGATGGAATCGGGATGGTGGATGGATTGATGGATGGATGGATGGTTGCCCATGGTGGATGGGATTGATGAGATGGACGGTGGATGGGTGGATCCAGATGATGGATGGATGGATGGATGGATAGACCGCGATATAGAGAGTTGTATTGTGATGTGATGATTGATGTGTTGGATTGATAGACGGACGGATGGATGGATGGATGAGCCAGATTGATAGTAAAGATCCGATGAATTAATCTGATAGACCGACCTGACCGGGACTTTGAATGACCCGATGGCGCCGGCCTGACGAGCAGGATACCAATGGATCGGCCACTCAGGATGGATTGGATACTGAACGGACTGATGGATGGATGGATGGATGGACGCTAGAGGGAACATGGACGTATATTGGGATGGATGGTGGGATGGAGGGAGGGATAGATATAATGAGTGGATGGATTGATGGATGTAAATGGATGTATGGTGGGATATATGGTGGGATGGAGGGATAGATTAATGAGTGGATGGGTGGATGGATGGATGGATGGATGGATGGATGGATGGTTGGATGGTGGATAGATGGATGGATGGATGGATGGATGGATGGATGGATGAATGTATGGATGGTATGGATGATGGATGGATGGTTGGATGGATGGATGGAGGGATTAATGATGGTGGATGGATTGATGGATGGATGGATGAATGAGTGGATGGATGGATGGATGGATGGAATGGATGAATGAATGGATGGATGAATGGATGGATGGATGGATGGATGGATGGATGGATGGATGGATGGATGGATGGATGGATGGATGGATGGATGGATGGATGGATGGATGGATGGATGGATGGATGGATGGATGGATGGATGGATGGATGGATGGATGGATGGATGGATGGATGGATAATGGGATGGATGGTGGGATGGAGGGAGGGACGGATGGATGGATGGGTGGACGGATGGATGGATGGATGGATGGATGGATGGATGATGGATGGATGGATGGATGGATGGATGGATGGATGGATGGATGGATGGATGGATGGTGGGATGGATGGTGGGATGGAGGGATGGATGGATGGATGGATGGGTGGATGGATGGATGGATGGATGGATGGATGGATGGATGGATGGATGGATGGATGGATGGATGGATGGATGGATGGATGGATAGATGGATGGGTGGATGGATGGGTGGATGGATGGATGGATAGATGGGTGGATGGATGGATGGACGGACGGACGGACGGATGGATGGATGGATGGATGGATGGATTAACGGACTGATGGGTGGATTGATGCGTGGATGAATAATATATATCTTACATAAATTTGAATGGATTGGTTGATAGAATGATGAATGGATTAGTGGATTGATGAATAGGTCATTTGATAGACCGCACGGGTAATAAATTCAACAACTAGATAAATAGAGGACCAGTATCTATGAAAACGACGACATACCTACACAAAGAGAACAATATCGTATTATGCACGCAAAGGCCTTTGTCTGAATAACAATAGCCTCCTGTGGGCCTACCACACAGACCAACACTACCGAAAAATCATCATACATACAGTCAACCAATTCCAACGGCCATTCACTCGTATCCAGGAAAAATGAACGCATGGAAATCTAGCTCCAAACACAGGCGACCCAGCCATGCAGTCCGCCTGAAAAAAGAGCATATAGAGACCGACTGTAACTCAGCACCTCCCCCACAGACCTGCCGCAGCATTCAGCAAGCGAAACCACGCGGCGAAAATGAGAAGCGGTGGCAGCGGCGTAGAATACCTAGATATGCAGAGGCCGCATCGCACGCTATAGAATACTTAAACATGGAAGCCACATGACCGCGTCCGCGCGCTAATTGAAATATGGAAGCCTTATTGTAATGCTGTGGATGCGAGTCGTGGAGCTGCGTTGGGCTGGAGATGGCGTGCTGGGCTACATCATTTGTGCGGGCGCAGAGTTAGCGACGTCTGTGGAGGGACGCGTGAACAGGATGGTTAATAAAGGCATCGCAGGGCAAACGGGGACGAGGCGAGACACGGGCGGAAAAGGACGAAACGCGTGGGGAGATCGAGGTATGGTGAGAACCTGGTGAAAAGAAGGGACCTGGACGAAGGAGAGGGCCAAGATGGGAATTGGGACACGTCGATAAATTCGCCACAGATATGAAACATACAGAGATGGACGAATACGTACATTTAACCATACATACATGCATATATACATACAGTCCTACATACAAACATATATAATTACTTACACTATTTAGATACATGCATGCATACATACAAGCATTCATACATACGTACATGCACGCATGTATACATACAGTCCTACATACAAACATATATAATTACTTACACTATTTAGATACATGCATGCATACATACATACATACATACATACATACATACATGCATACATACATACATACATGTGTAGGCCAACATGCATACATACATAGGGGTATGTACATACATACATGCACACATACATGGATACAAACATACACACAGACAGACTGACATACGTATAGTAAGCATTGAAACTGGTAAACAGACAGACACACAAACAGACAGACAGACATATGGCAACCGTTATGCATGTAAACAGACATACAGACAGAGGAACACAGACACACAGTCAATTTCAAACACAACAGCACAGGCAGTCCTCTAGACCGAAAGAGAGAGACAGTTAAGCGGAGAAACACACAGACAGCTAGGTGTACATGAAAAACCAAAACAATCACAGAGAAGAACACGAGAGAGAGACAGACAGACAGACAGACACAGACACAGACACAGACACAGAGAGAGACAGACACAGACAGAGAGACACAGAGACATAGAGAGACACAGACACACACACACGCAGATAAAGCAACAGTCACGAAGAAGCGACAGAAGGTTAAGCGAACCGACAGATCGGGTTTCGACCAAGTCGTCGTTAATTTCCATCCGGGTGAAAGGGTCGCCCTTCGAAGGTCCTCAGCTGTCCAAGGGCCAGGCCCTCCATCACGCCGCCACACCACCCCTCACCCTACCATCCTCTTTCAACCCCATTACCAGAACCCCATGCATGAAGGACAATAGCGTCACCGATGACGTCTGTGTCATCATTCGAGAATAGCGCCGTAAGCTACTGACATCTGGTGACGATTGTGGGGCTCAGTGTAGCGGTGTTGTTATGGCAACGTTTGTGGACGTCTTGAAGGCGTTAGACCGACCATGGCTTAAAGCAAGCATATACCTAAGGTATACAATGTGTGTATGTATGTGTATGTATGTATGTGTGTGTATGTATGTGTGTACGTGTGTATGTGAGTGTGCGTGTGTATGTGTGTGTGTGTGTATGTATGTATGTGTGTATGTAGACCTGTGTGCATGCATGTATGTATGTATGTATGTGTATATATATATGTATGTGTATAACTGTATATGTATGTGTGCATGCATGTATGTATGTATGTGTATATATATGTATGTGTATAACTGTATATGTATGTGTGTATGCATGTATGTGAATATGTATGTGTACATGTATGCATGTGTATATGTATTTGTGTATGTATGTGTATGTATGTGCATGTATATATATTATGGTTATGGTTATATATGCATATATGCATATATATTTGTTCTTTTTTAATTTATATAGCGCCGCTCACAGCAGTGGCCATTCAGTAGCGCTCCCAGTGCGACAACCCATAGAGAAGAAGGTTTTGAGGAGGGAGAAGGCTGTAGGAAGAGACCCAGAAAGAATGGTGGCACGTACATGTAGAGGAGGGAAGGGCATTCCATAAGGAAGGCCCAGTGGTGGCAAAAGATCTAGTTCGGGCCTAACTATCCGCGCCTCAGTTCACATTTCGGTGTGACCTTGCGCGCGTTACAAATTTATTTAATAATAATAATAATTACTCGTGGAACAAAAAGAGTATGACTGATCAAGGAGCGGAGAGGTCGATGAGAAACTGAAGAGAGAGAGGAGCAAATGTGATCTCTAAGATATTTATATGTATATATGTATGCATACATGCAAGTATGTAGGCATTATACTATATTATGTATCATGCATTATGTATGTATATAATATGTATGTATGTATGCATGTCTTTATATATATGTATGACTGTATGTATCCAGGTACGTATGTATGTTCGGTTGCCCTTGGAGATCGATCTTCTGATCCCCTGATGACGCAAGTCAACATGAGAACTCTCGTGTACGTTGTTCCATCCCTCTGGAACAATGTTCCTATAAACACTGGAACTGTTATTCTTCCTTTTAACTCGGTTCAAGTAGCACAATTGTTTAGAACCGCTAGACATACATGTTCACCACAATTTAGAGTGGTTAGTATAAAGCGCTTTATAGGAATAGAGATACAGACTTACCAAGGCCGTAGCCAGGATTTTGTTTCGGGGGTGTTTACTCGTTCTTGAACAAGCCGACAAGCAACCAAGTTAACCGTCTATAAGGGTTTGAGGTGCGCTGTGAGCTCTCAAAGCCCTGTAGAGCTGCATCATCTAACTTCACTTGAGTGCTCTTAGTTCTTACACCGTATATGTTAGTAAATGCAATATTTATATTATACATTATTTAATTTCTCTGGGGGTGTTTAAACACCCAAAACACCCCCACCCCAAAATACGGCCTTGAGACTTACATATGTATCTCAGATAGAGCTGTACCGAATTGCATTTTTGCTATTCGGCCGAATACGAATAATTAGCCACACTATTCGGCCGAATAAGAATACGAATACGAATAGTAGGCCAGATGACGACAGAGTGGAATATAAGTATAAGTAGACACAAGTACATACTTAATATACACATTTAAACGCATAACTCACTGTTTGTACAGTAGCTGAGCTTCATATTGACTGCAATTTATTCTTAACTGCTTTCCGTGGTATTACCAGAGTTGTATTGTCTCGAGACACTGTCTCGGTCTCGAGACGTCTCGAGACAGGTTTTTTATGTCTCGGTCTCGGACCCCACTGTCTCGGTCTCGAGATCATTTCTTGACTTTTTGGAAACTATCTCGAAGCGAAAGTCTTGTTCTCAGACTTATAGGTATATAGTTATATAGCTCTCCTTCAATGCTAACTCATCGGAATTTGAAAATATAAGGACTCGATTGAATTAAATGATCGTCAATCATTTGTGAAATAGAAACACAGAGAGGAGAAAAATACAGTACAATAAAACTGTAATTCGGTAATGACCTCCTTAGAAAGTTCAGAAGTGCACATTGAAGCCGAGCAACCATTAAGAACCATAAGTCGGGATTGTAAGAAGCTAGTTTTCAGTTTAGTGCGAAAGACAGTCTCGCTAAGAGAGTTGCGAACATGAGTAGGTAGAGAGTTCCAGATGGAGGGACCGGCAACTGTGATTGAATGGCGGCCAAAGACAAGACGTGTACCAGGAACAACATACTTTCCAGCAGTATGTATTCTCGATAGAAACGACTGCGTAGCGTTATGCAGCGTGAAAGACAACAATTATAATAATCTTCGTGTTTTATTAGTGCCAACTGACATACCGCAGTCATATTACCGGTTATAGTAGTAACAGATGATAACAAGTCTAACTGATGGGTGGATTGATGCGTGGATGAATAATATATATCTTACATAAATTTGAATGGATCAAGGTTGATAGAATGATGAATGGATCAGTGGATTGATGAATAGGTCATTTGATAGACCGCACGGGTAATAAATTCAACAACTAGATAAATAGAGGACCAGTATCTATGAAAACGACGACATACCTACACAAAGAGAACAATATCTCATTATGCATGCAAAGGCCTTTGTCTGAATAACAATAGCATCCTGTGGGCCCACCATACAGACCAACATTACCGAAAAAATCATCATACATACAGTCAACCAATTCCAACGGCCATTCACTCGTATCCAGGAAAAATGAACGCATGGAAATCTAGCTCCAAACACAGGCGACCCAGCCATGCAGTCCGCATGAAAAAAGAGCATAGAGACCGACTGTATCTCAGCACCTCCCCCACAGACCTGCCGCAGCATTCAGCAAGCGACACCACGCGGCGAAAATGAGAAGCGGCAGCGGCGTAGAATGCTTAGATATGCAGAAGCCGCATCGCACGCTATAGAATACTTAAACATGGAAGCCACATGACCGCGTCCGCGCGCTAATTGAAATATGGAAGCCTTATTGTAATGCTGTGGATGCGAGTCGTGGAGCTGCGTTGGGCTGGAGATGGCGTGCTGGGCTACATCATTTGTGCGGGCTGACGTTAGCGACGTCTGTGGAGGGACGCGTGAACAGGATGGTTAATAAAGGCATCGTAGGGCAAACGGGGACGAGGCGAGACACGGGCGGAGAAAAGACGCAACGCGTGGGGGAGATCGAGGTATGGTGAGAACCTGGTGAAAAGAAGGGACCTGGATGAAGGAGAGGGCCAAGATGGGAATTGGGACATGTCGATTTCGGCACAAATGTGAAATATAGAGAGACGGAAGAATACGTACATTTAGCCATACATACATACATATATACCTACATACAAACATATATAATTACTTACATAATATAGATATATGCATGCATACATACAAGCATTCATACATACATGTATAGGCCAACATGCATACATACATAGGTATGTACATACATACATACATGCACACATACATGCATACAAACATACACACAGGCAGATTGACATAAAGTATAGGAAGCATTGAAACTGGTAAACAGAAAGACAGACAGATAGATAAATATATGGCAACACTTATGCATGTAAACAGACATACAGACAAGAGCAACACAGCCAGACAGTCAAATTCAAACACAACAGCACAAGCAGTGCTCTAGACCGAAAGAGAGACAGTTAAGCGGAGAAACACACAGACAGCTAGGTGTACATGAAAAACCAAAACAATCACAGAGAAGAACACGAGAGAGAGACAGACAGACAGACACAGACACAGACACAGACACAGAGAGAGACAGAAACAGACAGAGAGACACAGAGACATAGAGAGACACAGACACACACACACGCAGATAAAGCAACAGTCACGAAGAAGCGACAGAAGGTTAAGCGAACCGACAGATCGGGTTTCGATCAAGTCGTCGTTAATTTCCATCCGGGTGAAAGGGTCGACCTTCGAAGGTCCTCAGCTGTCCAAGGGCCAGGCCCTCCATCACGCGTCCACACACCCCTCACCCTACCATCCTCTTTCCCCCCATTACCAGAACCCTATGCATGAAGGACAATAGCGTCACCGATGACGTCTGTGTCGTCATTGGAGAATAGCGCCGTAAGCTACTGACATCTGGTGACGATTGTGGGTGTTCAATGTAGCGGTGTTGTTATGGTAACGTTTGTGGACGTCTTTAAGGCGTTAGACCGACCATTGCTTAAAGCAGGCATATACCTAAGTTATACAATGTGTGTATGTATGTATGTATGTGTGTATGTATGTATGTATGTGTGTATATATGTGTGTGTACGTGTGTATGCATGTATATGTGTACGTGTGTATGTGAGTGCGTGTGTGTAGCCTATGTGTGTGTGTATGTAAGCCTGTGTGCATGCATGTATTGTATGTATATATGTATGACAGGGTTCTACAAGTCCCTCAAGTCTTTTTCTTTAGTCGTGGCTGGGCCGGGAGCGCTCCTGAGTAGTTTCTTGAAGGGGGGCGCTATAAATGCTCTGAATGAATGAATGAATGAATGAATGAATGAATGAATGAATGAATATATGTATCTGTATGACAGTATATGTAAGTGTGTGTATGCATGTATGCATGTATGTGAATATGTATGTGTACATGTATGCATGTGTATATGTATTTGTGTATGTATGTGTATGTATGTGCATGTATATATTATGGTTATGGTTATGGTTATATATTATTTTTTCTATATATATTCGTTTAATAATGAATCACTAGGTTGACACACCGCAACCCATTACAGAAAGGGGTAAGCCTGTGTGCATGCCTGTGTTGTTAATTTATATGGCGCCGCTCGCAGCAGTGGCCATTCAGTAGAGCTCCCAGTGCGAGAACTCCTAGATAACAAGAAGGGTTTGAGAAGGGAGAAGGCTGTAGGAAGATACCCAGAGAGAATGTTAGCACGTAGAGAGGAGGGAAGGGCATTCCACAGGGAGGGTTCAATAGTGGCAAAGGATATAGTTTGGGCCAAAGTGGTCCTATAGGGTCCTAACTCGTGGAACAAAAAGAGTATGACTGACCAAGGAGTGGAGAGGTCGTTGAGAAACTGAAGAGAGAGGGGCTCGAATGTGATCCATAAGATATTGACACAAAGTTGTCTTTATGTAATTTATTTATAACAGGGGAGGTCCGGCTTTGCCTGTGTGGCCAAAGTCTTTAAACAGGACTACGTGCTGTTTAGTATTTAATATGTTCAAAGTTTCTCACGTTGTAGCGTTCAATGTTTCTTACGTATACGTAAAGTAGAAAGCTTCTTACGAGAGGTAAAGTAGAAAGCTTCTTACGAGAGGTAAAGTAGAAAGCTTCTTACGAGAGGTAAAGTAGAAAGCTTCTTACGAGAGGTAAAGTAGAAAGCTTCTTACGAGAGGTAAAGTAGAAAGCTTCTTACGAGAGGTAAAGTAGAAAGCTTCTTACGAGAGGTAAAGTAGAAAGCTTCTTACGAGAGGTAAAGTAGAAAGCTTCTTACGAGAGGTAAAGTAGAAAGCTTCTTACGAGAGGTAAAGTAGAAAGCTTCTTACGAGAGGTAAAGTAGAAAGCTTCTTACGAGAGGTAAAGTAGAAAGCTTCTTACGAGAGGTAAAGTAGAAAGCTTCTTACGAGAGGTAAAGTAGAAAGCTTCTTACGAGAGGTAAAGTAGAAAGCTTCTTACGAGAGGTAAAGTAGAAAGCTTCTTACGAGAGGTAAAGTAGAAAGCTTCTTACGAGAGGTAAAGTAGAAAGCTTCTTACGAGAGGTATCAAATCGTCCAGTTTATATTATTATTATTATTATTATTATTATTATTATTATTATTATTATTATTATTATTGTTGTTATTGTTATTGTTATTTATTGTTATTGTTATTATTGTTATTATTATTATTATTATTATTATTATTATTATTATTATTATAATAATTATTATTACGAATCTATTAATTCCAGGAACCTCTCGTAAGAAGCTTTCTACTTTACCTCTCTGTGTGTGTCCACAGTTTAACGGCAGCTTATGACAACATTGGCCGTTGCCGCCGACAAAGATTATTTTTGGCATATTACAGCTACTTTACCTCTCGTAAGAAGCTTTCTACTTTACCTCTCGTAAGAAGCTTTCTACTTTACCTCTCGTAACGTAGGAGGCACCAGTAACGTCCGGCGGAAGATCCACTGGCGAGCGACGATGTATGTATGCATATATGCAAGTGTATAGGTATTATACTATATTATGTATCATGCATTATGTATGCATATAATATGTATGTATGTATGTGTTTATATATGTATGACTGTATCCAGGTATGTATGTTCGGTTGCCCTTGGAGATCGATCTTCTGATCCCCTGATGACGCAAGTCAACATGAGAACTCTCGTGTACGTTGTTC
>JACEVL010001020.1:122500-130000 GCA_020284085.1 Aporrectodea caliginosa
GCCACGGCCTGATACCTGTAGCACAACACAGACGGCGTCATTATAATAGCCGACATTTCCGACGACGACGTAACACAGCGCAGCGCATCATACATACCTCAGTCAGAATCCACCACTATGCGCGCGTCACACGAAAACTCCGCCGAACACCAGATGGCGAATGCGTCCACAGTAAAACCTCCTCTACGTCGCTATCTATCGTCGTCGCTATCCAACGCTGTCCGTATGTAACGTTACCGCACGTGTAGCGACCCGCCAATGCAGCCGTAAGCGAGGCGCGCGTTTGGCTTTATGGGGACTGGTTATCCGCTTGGCACGTCGACGAATGCACGGCGTGTAGGTGACGGTCGGCTTGTCGGGACCCTTTCCCGGGTCAGATAATCCCGTTCGCGGCCGGTCTTCCTCGCCTTCTATCACCTCACTGCTGCCGATGCGGCTGGCGATGCTGGCTGCGCGGCCGGCTACGGCGGCGGCGGCGGCGGCGAGGCTTGCCTGGTCGTTAGCGGCGGCGCGGCGTCGGGCGCTGGGCTGCGGCTGGAGGTTGTCGGGGTTGGCGCTTGGCGCTTAGAGGCAGAGGAGCGTGGTCGGTCGACGCGTGCCTGCTACAGGCGGTTTCTGGGAAGTCAGTGGGGCAATCAGTCAGGCAAAGTCATTCAGTCAGTCAGTCAGTCAGTCAGTCAGTCAGTCATTCAGGAAATCAGGCAGTCAGTCAGTCAGCCAGGCAGGATATTAGTCAGTCAGTCATTCAGTCAGTCAGTCAGGAAATCAGGCAGTCAGTCAGTCAGCCAGTCAGATGGCCAGGCAGGTAGGCAGGCAATCAGTCAGTCAGGAAATCAGGCAATAAATCAGTCAGTCAATTTATCAGTCAGTCAGTCAGTCCGTCATCAAGTTAATAAATCAGTCAGTCAGTAAACTATTAAGTAAGTAAGCCAATTAATCAGTCATTCAGTCAGTAACTGATAGAGTGGTTGAGCAATTGACAGAGAGTGACTGAGTGCGTCATTGAATGATTGAACAACTGAGCCAGATTGTCAGTCAGTTATAAATTGGCTAATTGATTGAATGCCCAGCCAAATGACAAATGATTGAATGAATGAATGAAAATATGACAGAACGACCAAACGAATAAAATGCACATATAAGTCTGTCTGTCTGACTACCTGTCCGTCTCTCTGTCTGCCCGTCTGTGTGTCTGTGTGTCTGTCTGTGTATCTGTCTATCTGTCTGTGTGTCTGTCTATATGTCTGTGTGTCTGTCTGTATCTGTCTGACTACTTGTCTGTCTGTCTGTCTATCTGTCTGTCTGTCTATCTGTTTGTCTATCTGTCTGTGTGTCTGTGTGTCTTTGTGTCTGTCTGTCTGTCTGTTTGTCTGTCTGTCTGTCTGTCTCCAGGTGTTCATTTAACTCGTCTTTTTATGTGTACGTCTACGCATTTACATCTCTATAATATAAGCATATATACACAGGGTCCGATTTGTCAAAAAAGAAGCAGGGGGGTCGGAAATCGATAGAACTATTAAAAATTTACTGAGCCGCAGTAATATTTTTTACCCCCCCCTCTTATGGGCCTTCCCAGCCAGAGATGAGCACGATTAGTTAAATTGCTTATCGATTAAAATTAGATTTTGCAAAATCTTGTAGCTAAAGAATTAGCTGTTTAGCTAATTGATTAACTAATCGATTAGAATTTAATCGATTAGTTAGCCTACCCATCTCTGTTCCTAGCATCCCTTATGTTTTCTTCCCAACACCCATCATCAGTATAATATACATGTATATATATATATATGCATGTATATATATATATATGTATATATGCACAATACAAAGCATACAGAACACCATTTGTAAATTGCTACAGTACAATGCAACTTTTGTTAACAAAACAATTGCTTGCTGTCACTGTGTGTTTTGCTTCAATCAGAAATTTCAAATGAAATTGTGAAGATTAAATTAAAATAAAAACCTAGAAAGCCACCACACCTTGGCCAATGTCAAACAGCCACAAATAAGAATATGTTCATACCTTAAAACGCTTAATAAGCTTATCTGATTAACAATGGAGCTTTCCTAGCCTTTTTCTGCAAAATGTCTGATGACAGTTTTAAAATCAATTTTCTGGCAATAGGCCTACTCAACCTGGCCAAATCCACAAGATATTCTTGAGACATTGTAGACCTTACAAATTCTTAATTAGCTTGAATTTGCTGAATGATCTCTCTGCAGAGGTTACTGTTTCCGGAATTAACAGCTGGTATAACCTAAGCTCACACAAACATTTGGAACTTGCTCAGAAAGATTGTACTGTGTTAATAAGTTCAACAGGTCAACGGTGTTAATTGGGCACATCCAAACATTATCTTATGTACGGAGGGTAATTGCTGCATTTCTGTTATGAAATCCTCACCGTTAAAAAAAGCTTTGCTAAAGTTAAAGTTTTTCTTCCAACAAACAGGCAGACATGGTTAGATATATATATTTCCACAAGAAAGCAAACCTTTCAGGGCTCCTGATCTGTCACCATACATTTTGGACGGCTTATCTAAAACTTTTACTTTTTGTATCTGACGGCTTAAATAAATATATGCATAAAATGGAAAAACTGCAAAATAAGTTCTATAATGTCAGACAGATGAACAGCAGAAGAGCTAATCTTCCTGATGATGAGGCTGGCTATGTTGGGAAAGGGATCCTATGACTCATTTCAATTGGGGTGAGTGTAATGAATGGGGGCTAGGGCCTATAGGAGACTGGAGAAAGCTTTAGCATTGACCTACAGGATGTGAAGGGCACTGTAGGCTAGCAGGGCACTATCAATCATAAACTTGCTGGACCTTGATGGGTAACTTTTCCGGCTCAGCCAGAAACTACACTCCCGGCCCTCTGGGCCCAGGAGCAATGAACCGGCTGCACCCTCTCATAGGCCTGACTGTCATAGTAACCAATGACAACGCAGATGAAAGTACGGTGGCCGAGAGGGACCAGGTTGTTGTATTATCTGAAAGGATAACCCTATTCCTTAAAACGTATATCCAAATATCAACCTAAATCAGGCCGATTGGTCATAACGAAGACTATATTTTTTATTATGCATGGAGTCATTTGGAGTAGGACTGTGGGTAATGAATTTGAGGGGGTCCAGCCGACCCCCCCGGGGGTCGGCCAAAGGCCAGAAGCAGGGGGTCAAAATGAGAAGCAGGGGGTCCAACCCCCGACCCCCCGGCAAATCGGACACTGTATATACATATGTACTATGTCCACATATAAACCCACATGTAGAGCAGATACGCTGAGGGAAGTATAAATTGTCGTATTAGAACAGCTGGCACACATGACCGATATATATACTGTATATATATCATATATATCACGTATAAATATGTGTGGCTTACATCTATATACTTGTATACATAGATACAATTTTATGTTGCTTGTACAATTATAAATTATATATACAAGCAACATACAATTGTATCTATTTAAATATATATATATATATATACATGTATATATATATGGGCATTAATTTTCGTATAGCTAACTGTATATATATAAACAAATATGCCAGTATATAGTTATATATATATATATTTATATATATATATATGAATATGTATAAATATACACGGAGAATCGTGTATGCATAGATCTTTATAATACGCAATATTCGCGACACAGTCAGTCTTCTTCAATGCGTTGCGTTCGCCATTAGAGTCAGTGGACAGCCAGGCAACGACCTTCTCCTCTCCTCCCATCGCATTTGCATCACGATCCCATCCATACCACACAAACAGATATACACAGACACATACAAACACACCAACACACACACACACACAAAACAAACAAAAACACACACACGCAGAGGCACACATACACAAAAACACACACACAAGCACACGGACACACACAAACAAACACAAAGACACGCACACGCACACACACACACACACAAGACACACACAAACACACGCACACACAAACGCACACTCGTACACATAGGCACAAAGGTAGACGTAAAAATACACGAACAGGTATACATTTTCACATTCAAGCATACACAGACACAGACACTGCATATGTGTACATACATGTACACATATGCAGATAAGTGCACACGCACGCATACACATACACACTGACCAACAGACACACATATACGAACATGCATATGCACTAGGGAATGCAAACCCGGGTTACCCGAACCCGGTAACCCGGGTTACCCGGCTTTTTTCCAAACCCGAAACCCGGGTTTGAACGCGATTGAAACCCGGGTTCGACGGGTTTGAAAATCGTCACTTTCACCGTCGTTCACGCTGTGAAACTCATAAATGCAGAGTAATGGAAATATAACGATAATAGTGGTTGATAATGGGTTTACGTAATACAACTTCTAACTACTTATTTATCGGCTCATTCCATATCTTTATTGGTGACTTCGTATGAGTGTGGCTTCCCATTTCACACGACCAGTGACTAATGTTGAGTGTTTTGACACGTCGGCGTCGTAGCTTCGAATTCGTAAATAATAGCAGTAAACTGTTTTTATTTGAATTTAGTGATTTCAGACACAAATCCAAACAATGTCTAAATCAGCAAATGTAAAGGGTGGTGTTTGGGATCATTTCGTTCACGATTCTGAGGGCCAGGCGGCTCAATGTCAGTTATGTAACTCGCAGCAAAAATTGCCAGCGGTGCAACAAGAAATATGCATAGGCTATTCATCTCGGGTCCAAGCATAAGATAAACCTGCTGAAACACAAGGACGTTAGTGACCCTTGTCGTTCTGACGAAGCCAATGATGGTAGGCCTCTTAGTTCAAGCTCAATCATAGGCAGCGATATGTCTCCAAAGCAGCATCTACTTTAGTAAGTTCTGGCTCTGCCAAATTGGGTTGCAGAGTAACGATGACTAAATTATCTTCTGAAAGCAAATGGGCAGGCACTGGAATGGCCTAAAGCTGAGATGTAGACGATTAAGCTGTCATTTGACAATTATTTGTATAGGCCTATGCAATGTTTCTTTCAGACAGAACGCTCCGGAACGGCATTCCGTGAATTTTTTCAAGCTGCTAAAAATTATTTTATTTACTTACATTTTTAATAAAAATTATTTAGTTAATTTAATTTAATTTAAGCGTTTTCAGTGTTTATTGGTATTCAAGATCCTATAAAATTATAGGCTCAGGTTTAGGCCTTCGGAACCCTTGCCATGTCTTCCATAACTGTTCTGAAATTGTTCAGTTCCGGAACATTTTTTATTGAAAAACACTGCTTATATAAAAAAATATCGCGATTATCCTAAAGTTTTCTTTTTATGCAAAATTCTTGACTGTTGGAGAACGTTGGACTTGTAGCTGAATACGACGACGTTGTTCTTACGCAAGAAATAGTGCAGTAATAATATTTATCATGTAAAATTTGTTAACCCGTCCAAACCCGGGTTACCCGGGTTACCCGGGTTTTCACGGCGGTCAAACCCGAAACCCGGGTTTCGAAAAAAGACCCCGGGTTTGCATTCCCTAATATGCACAAACAGATATCCATACATACATACATACATACATACATACATGCATGCATGATGCATACATACATGCATACATACATACATACATAAACATACATACATACACACATACACACACATACACACACAAACACACACACACACACATTCACACACAAACACACAAACATACACACATACACACACATACACTGTACACACACATACACACACACACACACACACACACACACACACACACACACACACACACACACACACACACACATACTAAACAGACAGACAGACATTTGTCTGTATACGAGACGGGGACTGCCTGGGATGTTTTGCGACGCATACAGGCAATTACTGCTTTCATATATTGACAGACGTCGTCGTTTCATAGGAGCGCTGGCGAAAGCCTTCCATGACAACCTGATAGGAATTGATAGCATCCATCGCCAGCTGCAGCAGAGCATAGGTAGCAGCGCTGCTGCAATCGTTCGTGGTGGATGGATATGTGGGGCTAGGGCGGTCGACTCCACTGCATGGGTCGGGGATGAAGTATGGTCTTCGGCCGTTCATCAGGTCTACTTCTTTCTCTTCCTCTTCCTCATAGTCTTCCTCCTCTTCTTCCTCTTCTTCATCATCATATTCTTCATCATCATCTTCTTCATTTTCATCATCATCTTCATCATCATCTTCTTCGAGATTCTTTACCTTTTTCATCATCTTCTTCATCATCTTCATATTCATCGTCTTCATCTCCTTCTTCTTCATCATCTTCTTTATCATCATCTTCTTCATCTTTTCATCTTCATCGTCTTCATCTCTTTCTTCTCCATCATCTTCTTTATCATCTTCATCATCTTGAGGTCGCTAAAACTTCTTCATCTTCATCATTTTCATCTTCGTCATCTTCATCTTCATCATCTTCTTCTTCATTTTCAACCTTCATCATCATCATCTTCTTCTCCTTCTTCTTCTGAAGCTGGGGGCTTTCGCTTAACTCTATAGTAGCGCTTTGAAAACTTTGAGTTTACGAATCCTCTTCTTCTCATCGTTATTCCTCTCTTTCTTCTTCTTTCTTCTCATTGTTCTTCTCATTATTCTTCTCTCTTCGTATTGTTCTTCTTGTTCTTCTTTGCCTCTTCCCCGTACCCTCCTCCTCCTCCTCAACTTGCTCTTCTATTTCTTCTTCCCCTCCTTCTCTTCGTTTTTCTTCATCTGGTTTTGTTTCTGATCGTATTTTCTTCGAGTCTTCGTTTGCAAGTAGTTTTCGCTTTCATCTGTTTCTCATTTCGGTTCCTACATAACTGCTTTTCCTTTGTCTGTCAGCGCCTGGCTTAGTTTTGTTAGAACGCGTTGTTACGCCCTTTCGCCGAATCATTCTATCTATCTATCTGTCTGTCTCTCCGTCTGTCTGTGTGCCTATCTGCCTATCTGTATGCATATATGTGTGTGTGTATTTCTATATGTATATATATCTGTCTGTCTATATGTGTCTGTCTGTCTACATGTATGTATTTTTGTGCGTGTACACCTGTATGCATATCTGTCTGTCTGCCTGTGCATGTACCTGTGCGCGTGTTTCTGTGTGTCTGCCTTTCTATATGTCTGTCTGTTTGGCCGTAGTCCCAGCTCATCCCAGTAAAAAACCTCTTTGAGGTAGTTTTAAAAAGTACGCTAAAAGAAACAAAGTGCAAGGTGTGGCGTGGCAAGTAGGTATGATGTGTTAATGAAGAGCAAATCAATGAAGGACGTGGTAAAAAAAAGAGGCAAGATGTGGCAATGAAGGGCAAGGTAAGGTGCGGTGATGATGATCACGATGATGATAATGATGACAATGGTGGTGATGATGATGAATTGATGATGATCATAATAATCTTCGTTTAATTATTCAAATTAA
The DNA here is from genome assembly GCA_020284085.1 of Aporrectodea caliginosa. NCBI lineage: Eukaryota > Metazoa > Annelida > Clitellata > Crassiclitellata > Lumbricidae > Aporrectodea > Aporrectodea caliginosa. Next base: position 129,918 of record JACEVL010001020.1, read on the forward strand.
CACACCGCAGTATGATGACAATTCATAGTATGAACAGATGATCACAAGTTATTACAGGAGTCGGATTTAACTGTTTGGCAGCC
>JACEVL010001020.1:135000-152500 GCA_020284085.1 Aporrectodea caliginosa
GACAGACAGAGACAGAGACAGAGAGAGGCAGAAACAGAGAGACAGAGACAGAGAGACAAAGAGATGCAGAAACAGAGAGACAGAGACAGAGAGACAAAGAGATGCAGAAACAGAGACAAAGAGAGGCAGAGAAAGAGGCAGAGAAACACAGAGAGACAGAGAAGGAAGGCAAGAGGAAAGACGCGGAGAGAGGAAGCGTTGCATAGATAAAGGAGCAGGAAAGGGTAGGAAGAATGAACGGTGCGAAGGATGGAGGTCGTCGGGAGGCGAAAACCTTCAGACATCAGTACTTGCTAAATGAGGTCCGTGAAACATCACAATACGCCATAGATCAACATCCCATCCTAACCGCGTCACAGCGAAGAAAGTGATGAAGATGCAGAGTAGACGGATGAGGAGGAGATAGAGAGGAGAGAGGAGAGAGAGAGAGAGAGAGAGAGAGAGAGAGAGAGAGAAACATACATACAGACAGACAGACAGAGACAGAGACAGAGACACAGAGACACAGAGATGGAGAGACACAGACACAGACACAGAGACAGAGACAGAGAGACAGATAGAGACAGACATAGACAGACAGACAGAGACAGGGACACAGAGACACAGAGATGGAGAGACACAGACACAGACACAGAGACAGACAGACAGACAGACAGACAGACAGAGAGACAGACATAGACAGACAGACAGACAGACAGACAGACAGACAGACAGACAGACAGACAGACAGACAGACAGACAGACAGACAGATAGATAGATAAACAGACAGACAGACAGACAGACAGACAGAGACAGGAGGTGAGACAAGACGATGAAGAGAGAGCAGGAGGCAGGCGAGGCTGCTGCAGCAGGCAAAGCGGAGGAACGAGAGGAGGAAGAAGAGGAGTGACGAGCTGGAAGAGGATGAGAAAGGTGTGGTGGATTTGGTAGAGTACGGAGGCAGATGTATGTGGGAGGTGAATGGAAGATGCTGCGGCAACCTGACCAGATGCTCTCAGTTGCTGCAACTGATAAGCGACATCTGTCCGGCCATCCATCCACTCTGCCATTCCTTGTCTGTGTGTGTGTGTGTGTGTCTGTGTGTGTGTGTGTGTGTGTGTGTGCGCGCCTCTGTGTGAGGGTAGGAGCGTGAGTGTATCTCGCACTTAGTTCCTCTTCTCTGGTGTTATCTTATGTGCGAATGCGTGTCTTTATATGCGTGTCTGCCTGTCTGTGTGTGTCTGTCTGTGTGTGTGTCTGAGTGTATGTCTGTGTCTGTTTGTCTGTGTGTGTCTGTCTGTCTGTCTGTCTGTGTTTATCTGCCTGTGTGTCTGTCTGTGTGTCTGTGTGTCCGCCTGTGTGTGTCTGTCTGTGTGTCTGTCTTGAGTCTTTGTCTGTATGTCTGTCTGTGTTTGTCTCTGTATATGTGTCTGTATGTCGCTGTGTGTATCTGTGTGTCTTTCTGTGTCTGTCCGTTTGTGCGTCTGTGTGTATGTTTGTATGTATGCTTGTAATAACGATGATCTCCCTAGACCAACAACTAATCCGTTCCTCCTGCCCTTCCATCCTTTCCACTGACTCCAACCACCACCACCAAAGCATCTCACTCTCTATCCCCATCCTTCTCCTGGTTCTCCATCGCTTCCTAGAGTCCCGCTCCATTATATAACAGGAAGCTGTGTACCATTTGCAATCATCCGGCACTTGCGCATGCTCAACGAATCGATCATCTGTGTATATGTATATATATATACATAAATATATATATGTATGCATGTATCTATGTATGTATGCATGCATATCTGTATGTATGTATGTATGTACTTGCGTATATATATGTATGCAGGTATGTATGTATGCATGCATGCATCATATAATGCATGTACATTGCCATTATTATTGTCAAATCTGTAATTGTATTGTATTGTATTTATAAATTTATAAAGCGCCTCTCACAGTGCACACCAATCAGAGGCGCTCCCAGTGCGAAAGTCCCCGAGAACAAAGACAAGTTTTAAGGTAGCGAAAAGATGTAGCAGGGCCAACAGATAGTATACATGTATATAATATGCCGGTTACAGGAAAATAAAATTGAAATTGAATTGAATTGACTTAAATGTATGCGTGTATATCTGTCTGTCTGTCTTCATGTATGTATGTATGCATGCATGCATGTATGTATACATTTGTGTAGCGTCTTTCCATACAACTGTATACCTATAAGTGGCAACATCGAACAAATCAGTCTTTGTTGCGGCAGGCACCAGCACTTCCTTACCTTATAACATCATCGAATCAAAATCCAAGGCGATGTTATGACTTTCATAGCATCATTATCGTTATGCACCTAGAACTCCGCCGGAATCACCAGGACCTTTCATACCACGAATACCTCTCCATACCTCCAGCAAACAACAGACTAAGCGCGCTAATTATCTTAACCAGACCTGGTTTTACCTCATAACAGACCGCGCACTAATTACCTAAACCAGACCTGCCTCTTTTGTATCTACTTCTCTGTCTCTCTGGCTCTCTGCCTGTCTCTCTGGCTCTCTGTCTGTCTGTCTGGCTCTCTGTCTGTCTCTCTGGCTCTCTGCCTGTCTCTCTGGCTTTCTGCCTGTCTCTGTCTGTCTTTGTTTCTATCGTGGCCTCACTCTCAATACTTTAATCTGTCAATTTGCCCCATTAGAACTCTACCTGTCTCTAGTGCTCTGCATTATCTAGGCCTAAAGCCTATAGTCTCTAATACTATAACTGCATAATCAGGCATTGATGTTCTTGTTGCGTCTTGACAGCAAGTTTGAAATAAACGAAAATACAATACAATCTCTTTCTGTCTGTCAATCTGACCTTTGCGTTTTCTTTCTCTGGGTCTCTCGCACTGGGAGCGCCTTTGATTGGTGTGCACTGCGAGAGGCGCTATATAAATTGATAGATACACTACAATACAACACCTGGCTATACCACATAACAGACCGAGCACTAATTACCTCAGCCAGACCTGCCTCTTTTGTATCAACTCTCTGTCTGTCTGGCTCTCTGTTTGCCTGTCTGTCTGGCTCTCTGTCTGTCTCTGTCTCCGTCTGTCTGTCTGTTTATCTGTCTGTTTTCGTTGTCTCAATATATAAATATATAAAAGGTGTATGCGACTCTGCATACACCTTTTACAAGAATTTGAAAACTGTTCTCTATCGCCGTATACAGTTCTGGGGCGCCTCTCCGCGCACTGGAGGGGAGCGCCTCTGAATGAATGAATGAATGAATGACTGAATGAATGAAGGCGCTATATAAATGAATGAATATGAATGAATGACTACAATACTATACACCTGGCTAGCTATACCACATAACAGACCGCGCACTAATTACCTTAACCAGACCTGGTTTTACCACATAACAGACCGCGCACTAATTACCTTAACCAGACCTTCCTCTTTTGTATCAACTCCCTGTCTCTCTGGCTCTCTGTTTGTCTGTCTGTCTGTCTGGCTCTCTGTCTGTCTCTGTCTCCGTCTGCCTGTCTGTTCATCTGTCTCTTTTCGTTGTCTCAATATATAAACTGATAATTATATACAATACAATGCAATACCTGGTTTTACCACATAACAGACCGCGTACTAATTACCAGACCTAGTCTTCCATAACGCACGATGCCGCGCACTTGCGGATCGACGCTTCTGCCAAAGGTTCGTCTAATCTTGGTTTAGTGTTATAAGTGCGCAGAGATGCACTTAGTGACTCGCGGGCAGATGCCACTCCTTCTTCTTCGATCATCGTTTCGGAAGACTGGTCCGACGGATGATCATTGAGTCTATGATCCGTTGTGTGGGGAGGGGGAGTGTGTGATCATTAGGTCGAGAGCGAAATTAATCGTTGTTGGTGAGGATGGAACAGGTCGATGAGTAGCCACAACCGGTGCACTTTAGACGACGTACAGACCAGATGATATATATACAGAGACACACACACAGACACAGAGACACAGAGACACAGAGACACAGAGACAGAAACAGAGAGAGACAGAGAGAGAGAGAGAGACAGAGAGAGAGAGGCAGAGAGAGAAAGACAGAGACACAGACAGACAGACAGAGACAGAGATTCTCTGAGACAGAGAGATTGAGACAGAACAGAGACAGAGACAGAGAGATGCACACAAAGAGGCAGACAGAGACAGACAGAAAGACAGAAAGAGACGGAGACGGAGATACAGAGATACAGAGACAGGGACAAAGGCAGAAACGCAGTGGCAGAGTAGAACAAAGACAGATCGAGGTGAAGAGTGAAAGATCGATACACCTAAATTGACAGACCGACATACAGACAGACAGAGATTGGAATGGGGGAACAGATGAATCGGGTAAGTATCCATAAGATCGGTCCACCAAGTTCCTATACATTACGGTGTATGAGAGACAAGTCATACTGTAGATGAAGGCAGAAAGTGTCTAATAGTCGAGACTCAAACACAGCCGTGTTTAACCAACGACATCAGCGTTTTCACTGCTCAGACGCTAATAGCACGCGATGAAAGGAATAGGAGCAGGTATACACGGAAAGGTATGCATGGTATGAAATAAACTGTAGTAAGAAGTGCAATTTTAATTGCAATTCTTTTATCCCAGAGGCGTTATGCACCCGCCTTTTACCTTGAGGTGCATTGCACCAACAAACTCTTTAGAATTAATCCAGAGATATAAGATAGGATGGTATCTTGTCGATGGTTCGGACATGTAGAGAGAGAAGGTATTTAACCGAATCCCACACAGTGCACTACATGCAAGATTCGAAGGAAAGAGAAACAAAAGCTGACCAAGACTACGCTGGATGGATAGTATAAACGTGGACATAGCATCAATTGGACTAACACTAAGGGGAGCAATGGACTTGACAAATGACAGGGACAAAGGCAGAAACGCAGTGGCATAGAAGGGTAAAGTCAGATCAATATGAAGAGTGAAAGATAGATACACCTAAAATGACAGACAGGCAGACAGACAGACAGACAGACAGACAGACAGAGATTGGAATAGGGGACAGATGAATTGGGTAAGTATCCATAAGATCGGTCCACTAAGTTCCTATACATAATGGTGTATGAGAGAGTGAGAGACAAGTCATAGATGGAGGCAGAAAGTGTCTGATAGTCGAGATGACGATCAAACACAACCATGTATTATCAACGACAAGACCGTTTTCACTGACTGAGACGCTAATAGCACACGATGAAAGGAATAGGAGCAGGTATACACGGAAAGGTATGCATGGTATGAGATAAACTGTAGTAAGAAATACAATTGTAATTGCAAGTTCTTTTATCCCAGAGGTACTATGCACCCGCCTTTTACCTTAAGGCACCAACAAACTCTGTAGAATTAATCCAGAGATACAAGATAGGATGGTATCTTGTCGATGGTTGGGACATGCAGAGAGAGAAGACCATTTGATTCGAATACCATCCCCAATGCACTAAGTGCAAGATTCGAAGGAAAATAGAAACAAAGGCAGAGTCTAACTGCCAAGATAATATGAATGATTGTAAGTGATCGAATTAGTCGTCGCAAGATTTGACTTTTTAGCCTGTGGCACAAGCAATCAAGCAATCAAGATTCCTGCAAGTTAAACTAGATGGATAAAAATGGCCCGTAAAAACAGTTTTTTTCTATATCCATCTACTATCCTATAATGCGTTCTTATGAAGCAGTTACCTCTACAAATATATAGTCCGCGTTCATTTAAGACTGAAGCCAATCACAACGCTGGAAGAACAGAAGCTCCGTATGATGATGATGATGATGATGATGAAAAGTTTAGTCCCCGATTCTGATAAGCTAGATTTTGGGGAGCTGAAATTTTGATAGAATGAAGTGTGTGCGATGGCGAGTCTATCTGCCAAGTTTCACGACGATTGATGATGACGATGATCGAACTAGTCGTGACAAGATTTGACTTTTTAGCCTGTGGATGATCAATGATTGATGATTGATGAAGACGACGACGACGAAGTTAAAAAAGAAGAACAAGAAGATGATGATAACGAAGAAGAAAAGGAGGAAGGAGGAAGGAGGAGGGAGGAGGAGGAGGAGGAGGAGGAGGAGGAGGAGGAGGAGGAGGAGGAGGGGGAAGAAGACAGTGTATCTGGAACAGCTATGGCTTGTTAAAACCCGTAGAGTGACGGCGTGCGTTAACACGTTGGATTTCCATTGCAAGGCGTTGAGGCTTGCTTTTCTCCATTCACCGATAATTTACGGAAGACAACGCCCAAAGAAAACTTGGCGTTGTCCGTGTAGTAAATACGTATCATGACTCTGTAAGATAAGCTAATCATCAGAGCTCTCTATGCTTGCCGAAATTATGTCAAAGTTCATTCAGGACAAACAGCTTCGTTGTTTATCGATGAGGAAGCAGTGTTCAGAAAATGCCTTTCTTCGGTGGTGGACCCCTTAACCTGGAATGGCCTTCCTATGGAGCTTCGCCTATGACTTACTGCCCCATTTAAAACTGTAGTATACGAGCTACGTCCACGTAAACATTACAGAATTCTACCTGTTGCAGACACTCAAAACATTTATTATTAGGATAATTTACTCGTGGTTATATGGTTCATAATGTACCATAAGATGACTTTAGCAATTGATTCAGTAAAGGATATACTTACTTACTTCTTTTCCAGGACCCTCTCTCCTACGTTCTTTTCTCCCATTAAGACTCTTCTTTCTAACCGTGCTGGAGTCGGGAACAAAAGTCACAACCAATCACAAAGCGCGGCCTTTACCTAAACCAAGTGAAATAGGTTTTGAGAAAAGCGATGGAGGAGAAGGAGGAGGAATATCAGATTTGAGAGTGAGTAAATGGAGACAGCGCATTCCAAAGAGAGGGACCAATAATATTGAGGTAAAGGACCGGGACTGAGTCATAGCTGTTCTAGCATGAGGATCTAGAAGATTAAGTCTGTTTGAAGAGCGGAGGGGACGATGCGAGGAGGCTGAATGAGGCTGGGGCATACAATAAAAAATATACATACGTGACGTGTGCAAAGAGGTCTGTATGCATGGCATGTATGCACCTATATGGCGTTTTGTAATGCCTGTAGGGACCTCACACAGGCGCTACAAGTGCGATAATTTTTCACCTGGACGTCAAACCTATGACCAGACAAATCTTTAGCCAGTTACCCACCCACAGAGACGACATTCACTGCAAAACACAGCACCATACAAGAAACATCAGTATCGTACACTGCAGTTCACACGATGCTCTCTCAAGTATCAACGTGGATTAATTAGAGCGGTCTCAGATTTTTCTACACAATGCCTTAAAGGTGTTTTTCATCTGCGTCATAGCTCTTTCTTCCTCTCCGGTGTCTTAATTACGGGCACGCTAATTATAATCGCTGGGTGTCTTTGATCCACGTTGGCGGCCGCTCCGAGGTGTCTGGCATTTCGCGGACAATAATTTCGCTCACAATAACATTTACGCGCTTTGAATTCACTTCAAAGGCTGTACTTGCGTCAGAGGTAATTTTCGCGGATCAAAATCCACGTAATATATGTTCCTTTCTTCCCTTTGTTTTCCGTCTTTTATGTTTCTTTGTCTTTGAAACACAAGAAGTGTTATCTAACGCTGTAGCTATCTCCGCCATTGACTTGTACTCGGCTGGTGTCAGTCTCAACAATGGATAAAGGAGGAGGGCGACGCGGGGAGATGGCTGAATTGTAACACGCTGGCACGAAGGTCAGAAGGACGCGAGTTTGATAACCGCTAGCAAAAAAAGAAGTTGACTCAGCCTTAAACTCCCTAGGAGGCGACTGTAAAATTAGCAGAAGGACAGGTGGGCGCCTTGCAGGCTGCAATACAGTTAAATTCGACTTCTGCTAAATTTGTCATCATCTCTTACTACAATATCGTCATCATCATCTGGTCTCTGCCTGTCTGCCTGTCTGCCTGCCTGCCTGTCTCTGTCTCTCGCTCTGTCTCTCTTTCTGCCTCTCTCTGCTTCTCCCTCTGTCTCTCTGTGTTTCTTTCTCTGTCTCTCTGTCTCTCTGTCTCTCTGTCTCTCTGTCTGTCTGTCTCTGTCTGTCTCTGTCTCTCTGTTTATCTCTGTTTCTGTTTCTGTCTGTCTGTCTCTGTGCCCTTCCTTCACCGAATCCAAGATTTTCCAGTTGCACACGCTTAGCCGATACATAGTTCTGAAGAACAACACTCTCCAGGTTAACACCCTATCTATACATTACTGCAGGCGGACTTTTCCAAATTGAATATCACGCTACGATCACAGTTGATTAAAGACTGTCCAAAAACAAACGAAACCCTTCGCGGAAACGAAAATCTTCTCCTCATAGAGACCAGGGATGGGCAAATTATTCGGAAAAATGTAATTGAATTATAAATTACAAATTACTTTGGGCCATGAAATGTAGGCTAATTTCAAATTACAATATTCATGGGAAATGTAATTGCAAATTACAATTACTTTAACGAAATGTAATTTCAAATTACAAACATGGGAAATGTAATTGAATTACAAATTACAAATTACTTTGGGACATGAAACGTAATTCCAAATTACAATATACATGGGAAATGTAATTTAATTACAAATTAACTAATTACAAATCGCGCAATTTCAAGTAATTTCAATTACGTAATTTCAATTACTGCCCATCCCTGATTGAGACGTATAATGTCCGAACATACTATATTAGAACTATCAAGAAAATTCTGCGTGAAATCAACGAATTTTCGAAAACTGAACCAAAGAAGCAAAGCAACAGTCAACAGTCGGCCAAGTAACAGTCAACAGTCGGTCGTATTCCTGCGCAGACCAAGTATAAATCGCAGCCACAACAATATAAGTGTCTGATGTACCCTGGCATTGTTTCGCAAGGGTCCAATGCAACTGCGGCTGCGGCCACTTTGGAGAAATGTGTTTTGTTTTCGGTCCGGTAAACCGATGTTACACGAAAACGCGCCCGCCTTCCTCCCTCGAGACACGGACGAGCAAAAGCCGATCCTACTTCGCCGGGAACACATCGACGCCATCTTGTTTCCGGCAGGTTAAGTCGCGATAGCGTGGCGCGAGATGAAACGCTGCGTTTCAGGGACAATCGCATGGGGTAGAATAATCGGAATGGTTTCGCGTTGGACGCCAGAACCGGTAGTCGTTTCAGTCTAACGACACTGTGTGATAACAAAGATCGTTAGTGTTGCCCTCCTCCTTCATCCAGGCTTGGGACTGGCACTGCCAGAGTACATGCAGTGGCGGAGTTGTCAGAACCGGGTTTGTGTTTAACATGTTAAATACTAGGCGAGAAAGCTCGGTCATCCAATCAAAAACTCGGTAACTGGGTCAGAGTTTGCGCATGCACTTTGGTCTTAAAGAACTGGAAACCATGGCAATCGATTGTTAGGCTGAACGCCAACCAATCAGGAATTAAGTGATCAATTACGGTCAACGCTTGCTAGGTGACCCAGTTTTTACCGTAATTGCCTGATCACCATGGCAACCAGTTGTTGCGGCAAAATTGAGCCAATTAGGGAATTGCATGATCAGCGCTGTCACGCCGATTGGGTGACCCAGTTTCCAGCTGTTATTTACAAATTTGCACAACTGCTCTATCTTCCTGTTTCTCTCGACCTGTCTGTCTCTGTGTTGTGTGTCTGTCTGTCTCTGTGTTTCTGCATTTCTCTAACCATGCAAAAATTTTAATTACTTTGAAAAATTTCTGATGACTTTTTTTCCGTCTTTTTTGTGTGTGTGTGTGTGTGTGTGTGTGTGTGTGTGTGTGTGTGTGCTGTGTGTGTGTGTGTGTGTGTCAGTCCATCTCTGTTCTTTTCAGGACAAAAGTTCAGCTGATGTTGCATGGCGAAGATGAAGACGAGGTAGAAATAAAGAATATGTCAGTGTGATTCTAGTTAACGATAACGGAAACGAAAATGTTCGCTAACGAAAAAACATAATGATTTCGTTAACGGTAACTATAACTATGACTAAAGATACCAATAAGGCAATAACTATAACTATGACGAAAATAACACTAACGAAAATTCATCGTTATTTTCGTTACAAGAAATAAAAAATGAAAGTACAATATCGACAAACATGAGCACGTGAAAATGCGCCACAACAAATAGCCAATGTTCGCCCCAGATTTTGGATTTGTGAATTAACCCAGTAGTAACCTAAATTTAATTATTTTTTAAATAAAATTAAGTCATTTTTTCCAATTTATTTATTTTGTACGTTTCTGTAACGTCTTAGTATGCACAGCTGCTGCGTCTGTAGACAATTTCGCTTAGTCTTATTATAACTAAGTAGTAGCTAAAATAGAAAATCCTGTAACTATAACTATAACTGGAAAATAATAGCTAAGTGTAACTGTAATTAAAATGGCGCATTATGCCTAGGGTTTATTCCGATGCGTTTTATTGCAGCTTTAAGACTGTCCTTTCAGCCGGGGTCGGATCGGGAGCTCTCCTGAGTAGTAACCTTGAAGGGGCGCTATATAAATCTCCGTAATGAATGAATAAAATAAAATCTGTAAGGAGAATCACATTGGGTTATGGTGAGGGTCGTAGTAAGGGTTAAGGGATGTGCAAGCAGTTGGTCAAGTTCCGTTGTTGAAGGATCTCTACGTAGTCCTAAGTATATCAGGGCGCTATATAAATTGTATTACACTGAATTACACGGTATCGCCTTACAATATATCGCATTACTCTGTACATCCATGACATCTGTCAGCTTTCGACAGGAATCCGTTGGTTGGTTCTACGTGTGTGAGTGGACCCGCCAGTAGTGACTCTTCTAGCTTGCTGTGGATTGTTTTGCTAACTGATGTAATATTTTCGTTCGTAATGACACTTAACATCATTATAGGCTGGCACAGAGAGCGCCTCTGAGTAGATATCTTGTAGAGGCGCTATACAAATTCTCAGAATGAATGAATGAATGAATTACAGAATACTTAGATCATATCACAGTGCAGTACACCGCACAACATTACTTTATAATGTAATATAGTCCCAACGTATTTCTACCGATAATAGATGCCAAATGTAATGCAAAGAAGAGGTGCTAAATAAATTCACCAACACACTGCAATTTTAAATCACATTATATCGCCTCATATTGCATTTGCGTTACATTGTCCGTCAGCAACCAATCTCACTGCGCGCGGTGCGGTTTGCCAGCGATCGTCAGGCGTCCTCTCCAGCGGCCATCTTGTTTCCGGCAGTTTGAGTCTTGCCCAGTTAACCGCGGTCAAGCGCTGATGACCGCCGTGCTGAAAGCGAGACCGGACGTCGGAGCGAAAGGCGGATTGGGAAGGGAAGGAAAGGGAAAGGAAGGGAAAGCAGAGGAGGGAAGGGAAGACGCGGAATGCGAATGAAACAGAATGCACGGAAGGGAAGGGAAGGGAAGGGAAGGGAAGGGAAGAGAAGGAAGGAAAAATGGGAAGGGAACGGAAGGGAAGGAAGGGAAGGGAAGGGGAAGGGAAGGAGGGGAAGGAAGGGAAGGAAGGGGAAGGAAGGGAGGAAGGGAAGGGAAAGGAAGGAAGGGAAGGGAAGGGAAGGGAAGGAAGGAAGGGAAGGGAAGGAAGGGAAGGGAAGGAAAAGGGAAGGAAGGAAAGGGAAGGGAAGGGAAGGGAAGGGGAAAGAAGGGAAAGAAGGGAAAGAAGGGAAAGAAGGGAAAGAAGGAGAAGAAAAGGAAGAGGAAGGTGAGGAAGAGAAGGTGAGGGAAAGAACTGAGAATGGAAGAAAAAAGGGAAGTTAGGGAAGTGATGGAAAAGGAAGGGAAGTTGAGGGACGTGAATGAGAAAGGAAGGGAATGAGAATGGAACGGAAGGAAAAAGGGGAGAGAAGGGAAGGGAATGAGAAGAAAAGGAAAGGAAAGCTGAGGAAGTGAAGCTAAGCGAAGGGAATGAGAAGGGAAGGAAGAAGAGAAGAGAAGTCAAGGGAAAGTGAGGAAGAGAAGGCGAGGGAAGGGAATGAGAAGGAAAAGGGAACGGACTGGAACGGAAAGGAAGTGAGAAAGAGGGAAGGCGACGGAAGATGAAGGAAGGGAAGGAGAAGGGAATGTAAGGGAATGTAAAGGAAGGGAAGGGAAGGGAAGGTGAGGGCGGACGAGGGCAGCGGACGGGAAGGGCCGGGAAGAAGAAAAACTCATTCGTCGAGCGTCCGAAGTTGGTCGTGTATTTAATTCCCAGGTCGGACATAACGGATTTAACAGTCAGAGTCCGCGAATGTCCTGATCCGTGAAGTAATCATTTTTGGATTTATTGCGTCGACCGGTCGATAGTGTCTTGCCACGCTGCATTGCCACGCTGCCTTGCCACGATGCATTGCCACGATGCCTTGCCACGATGCATTGCCACGATGCATTGCCACGATGCATTGCCACGCTGCATTGCCACGCTGCATTGCCACGCTGCATTGCCACGATGCATTGCCACGCTGCATTGCCACGATGCATTGCCACGCTGCCTTGCCACGATGCATTGCCACGCTGCCTTGCCACGGTGCATTGCCACGATGCATTGCCACGATGCATTGCCACGCTGCCTTGCCACGATGCATTGCCACGCTGCCTTGCCACGATGCATTGCCACGATGCATTGCCACGCTGCATTGCCACGCTGCATTGCCACGCTGCATTGCCACGATGCATTGCCACGCTGCATTGCCACGATGCATGCCACGCTGCCTTGCCACGATGCATTGCCACGCTGCCTTGCCACGGTGCATTGCCACGATGCATTGCCATGCCATTGCCACGATGCATGCCACGGTGCATTGCCACGATGCACGATGCCATGGATGCATTGCCACGATGTATTGCCACATGCCTTGCCACGATGCATTGCCACGCTGCATTGCCACGATGCATTGGATGCATTGGTGGGTAAAGGATGGACATAATTTGATGACTGGAAGAGTAAAAAATTATGGAGATATATGGATGGATGGATATATATGGATATATATGGATGGATGGATGGTAGAGATGGATGGATGGAGCAATGGATGAAATAAAGGATGGATGGATGGATGGAAGTCTGGATGGACAGACAGAGGATCTAGGAAGACCATCCCGGTCGAAGGGAAGAAGGAATCAGTCGATGGCGCTGCTTGGTGTTGTCGTAAGAGATGCTCAGAATTCGTAGCCAGTTAGTTATCGTCTCAGAGGAGTCTAAGATCATTGGATGACCGCTCAACCAATCAGCGATTGCGCGCATCACGTCCAAGTTTATTGGTCCGATAGTTGATGGGATTTCATCTCTTCATCCTCTCCATATCCGTTCCGTTCAATTTCTGTCTGATAGAGTTGAATTTTCTTTCGTCTGGTGCGCTCCAGTTCATTCTGGTATATTCCGACCAATAGCACTCCAGTCCTCTCCGGTCATTTCCACGCCAATTCGTTCCAGTAGAATCCACCAAACAGCAATCCAGTACATTCCAACCAATAACACTCCAGTCTAGTTGACTCGGACCTCCCTCGGACTACTATTTTCGTCGTAATTGTGACTAGACCAGCGCTCGTGAATGTGTGTGCTGGTGCCCTGACAGACCTTACAGTGGCGCTTTAGAGGTTAGGAGATTACGGTACGATTACGATTATTCCAACCAATAACACTCCAGTCTATTCCAACCTCAGAATAGCAATCCAGTACATTCCAACCAATAACACTCCAGTCTATTCCAACCAATAACGCTCCAACCAATCAGCGATTGCTCAATCACAATCCAGTTTATTGGTCCAACCAGTTGATAACACTCCAGTCTATTCCAACCAATAACACTCCATCTATTCCAACCAATAACACTCCATTCTATTCCAACCAATAGAGTTGAAGTCTATTCCAACCTGATAACGCTCCAGTCTATTCCTGGTAATAACACTCCAGTCTAGCCAACCAATAGCTCTCCAGTACATTCCAACCAATTCGTTCCAGTCTATTCCAACCAATAACACTCCAGTCTATTCCAACCAATAACACTCCAGTCCAATTCCAACCAATAACACTCCAGTCCATTCCAACCAATAACACTCCAGTCTATTTCAACCAATAACAATCCAGTCCATTCCAACCAATAGCACTCCAGTCTATTTCAACCAATAGCAATCCAGTCCATTCCAACCAATAACACTCCAGTCTATTCCAACCAATAACACTCCAGTCTATTCCAACCAATAGCACTCCAGTCATTCCAACCAATAACACTCCAGTCCATTCCAACCAATAACACTCCAGTCAATTCCAACCAATAGCAATCCAGATCATTCCAACCAATAGCAGTCCAGTCAATTTCAACCAATAGCAATCCAGTCAATTCCAACCAATAGCACTCCAGTCAATTCCAACCAATAGCAGTCCAGTCAATTTCAACCAATAGCAATCCAGTTCATTCCAACCAATAGCACTCCAGTCCATTTCAACCAATAGCAATCCAGTCAATTTCAACCAATAGCAATCCAGTCAATTTCAACCAATAGCAATCCAGTCAATTTCAACCAATAGCAATCCAGTCAATTTCAACCAATAGCAATCCAGTCAATTTCAACCAATAGCAATCCAGTCAATTTCAACCAATAGCAATCCAGTCAATTTCAACCAATAGCAATCCAGTCAATTTCAACCAATAGCAATCCAGTCAATTTCAACCAATAGCAATCCAGTCAATTTCAACCAATAGCAATCCAGTCAATTTCAACCAATAGCAATCCAGTCAATTTCAACCAATAGCAATCCAGTCAATTTCAACCAATAGCAATCCAGTCAATTTCAACCAATAGCATTCCAGTCAATTTCAACCAATAGCAATCCAGTCCATTTCAACCAATAGCAATCCAGTCAATTTCAACCAATAGCAATCCAGTCAATTTCAACCAATAGCAATCCAGTCAATTTCAACCAATAGCAATCCAGTCAATTTCAACCAATAGCAATCCAGTCAATTTCAACCAATAGCAATCCAGTCAATTTCAACCAATAGCAATCCAGTCAATTTCAACCAATAGCAATCCAGTCAATTTCAACCAATAGCAATCCAGTCAATTTCAACCAATAGCAATCCAGTCAATTTCAACCAATAGCAATCCAGTCAATTTCAACCAATAGCAATCCAGTCAATTTCAACCAATAGCAATCCAGTCAATTTCAACCAATAGCAATCCAGTCAATTTCAACCAATAGCGCTCTAACCAATAGGCCACCGTGTCCCCCAAACATCATACATACACAATCACTTCGTCATAGTTCAATGTTTCCAACAACGGCTGTCTGTATTATGTTGCTGGCCGCAAGAAGCATGTCAAAACCAGATGGAAAACGACGCAGTGAAGAATAAAATATGACGACGACAACACCAGGTGTTCATAAAGAGCGAGGTCGACGTCGGGCTGAATTTTCAATAGTTTTATTAAACATTTTGATGCGTCTACCTTAAAGGTCGGCCAGGTGGTCATGACAGGGCGCCTTAGGCTATTCACATTAGGCGTTATAAAATGCCTGAAAGTAATGTGCGCTAATGGAAAACGCGAGCGTTTCTGGAACAGATCCTAACTGTTACAGGTGTATCTTAGAGTTAGAGAAGAGCTGTCTCTTAAGGAGGCCCTGAGGCAGCCATGAGTATGAAGTGTTAGCGACTTCATTTTCTTAGCCTCGGCATATGAAGGTGGGAGGCCAGTCCTCTTTCACGCCGAAGAATAGAAGAGCAGTCCTTTAAGCTGGCCTTGAGGCAGCCATGGGTATGAAGCGTTAGCGACTTCATTTTCTTAGCCACGGCATATGAGGGCGGGTGGCAATCCTCTCCCTCGCCGTCTCATCTTCCCATTAACAGTGGTGTAAGTGAACTGCATTATAGCTGAGTTGGCTAGGGGGTGCCAATGACAGAAATTTCACTTCAAAATTTTATGCCCTGGCGGATAGTTGACACCCGACCTCTCGACTGACAGTCCAGCACACACTAACCACGACACTATCGAGGACCTCTTAAGATGGTGTAAAATAGCACACGGAGGCACCGCCGCTAAGCCCTAAAGTCGAAGCCAGTCGCTAAGCTCTAGATTGCTAGCGACTTTGTTCACTGAGTATTTTAACCAATAATAATAATCGTCTATTTAACTCTATTATTTCAAACTGACATGAACGCAGTATGATTACAAGTCATAGAATGAACGGATGCATGGACAAGTTATTACAGGAGTCGAATTTAACTGTATGTCAGCCATGCAAGGCGCCAATATACGTCATACTACTCATTTTACCAATGCCACCTGGTGAGCGAAAGGCTGAGTTGAGTTGACCTTTGGGAGGGTAGCGGGAAGCGATCCCGCGCCTGTGCTGATCTTCTGCTCTTCGTGCCCGAGTGTAACCATCAGAGGCGGCGCCCGGCATGTTTTTGTAACCAGGGCATAGCCAGGGCAGTCATACAAGTAACCAGTGCAGGGACGGTTTATACCCCAAATAAATTCTCGGCAGGGTAAAAATTCTGGCAGGGCAACGACCAGGGCAAAGGCTTTTTTACCAGGGCTTTTGCCCTGGCTTGCCCTGGTGTAGTGCAGCCACTGGTAACCATTCACCTAAATGGCTAATATTAAGCCAAATCCTACCTACTTGGATCTGCGACGGCTCAGAGCAAGTCGACGCACGTCTCCTCCTCCGTTTTTATCTCTGTTGTTCATGACTTCATTTGATCTGGAGTTGATTACTGTAACTCCCTTTTGTTGGCCTCCCAAAGTCCGTCTCTCCTCTCTTCATTCGGCTCTAAATGCTGCGGCTTACAAGCTTTTGCCTTCATTGGCCCTGCCGTATGGAATCAGCTCCCTCCATTAACTCGTTCCTCCTCATTAATTGGTGGTCCAAGTGACTCCTTTCGTTGTCTTAAGACCAATTTCTTTTGTTTGGGTCTTTCACACTGGGAGCGCCTCTATACAACAGAATTCCAAGAGCAACCAATAATGTAAAAATCCAGGCACTCAGAATTATATACGAACAAAAGTCATTGGACTCTATCCTACAGCATAAATTACATGTTACAATCTGCTCTTCGCTGCGTGGTGCATAATTGAACTAAGGTTTCATAATAGAATATTGTATAAGAGCAGTACTTTGCTGTGCCAAAGCACAATGGCCTCTGTGCGATTTTTACAACAACAAAAACTTGAAATATTGCATCAGTGGTAGAGGGCAGAAGACACAAATCGAAAAATAAAATATTTGATACACATGTGTTTCTTTCTCTACCCAAGTTACAACTTTTGCCTATACTATTAGATTCATTTATATATTTTTTTCTACTGCCCACCCTAATATGTATGTATATGCATGTATGTATGCATGTATGTATGCATGCATGTATGTATGCATGCATGTATGTACTTTATCTCAACATTCACAAGCCGCCGTGTAAGGGACCCTGGGCAAGTCCTTCACTGGCAATTGCTCATGCGCTTCGGCGTGAAACTCCGATTCAGTGTCCGCACTGTAGTCGGGAGCGCCTCTGAGTAGAAATCTAGAAGGGGTA